>CAUYRH010048777.1:0-33738 GCA_963574655.1 Perodicticus potto | reverse complement strand
GCCATTAAAAAAAATGGAGACTTTACATCCTTTGTATTAACCTGGATGGAAGTGGAACACATTATTCTTAGTAAAGCATCACAAGAATGGAGAAGCATGAATCCCATGTACTCAATTTTGATATGAGGACAATTAATGACACGGTGTGGGTGAGGGAAGGGGAGAGCAGAGAGAGAAAGAATGAGGGAGGGGTGGGGAAAGGAAGAGCAGAGAGAGGGAAGGAGCGAGGGGGGTGGGGTCTTGGTGTGTGCCACACCTTTTGGGAGCAAAACACAACTGTAAGAGGGACTTTATCTAACAAACGCAATCAGTGTAACCTTTTTTCTTGTACCCTCAATGAATCCCCAACAATAAAAAAAAAAAAACTGGTGAAAAAAAAAAAGGAAAAGAATCAATATGGTGTTTGTCAGGCTAAATACTTCAGTTTCTACATACGTAGAGATAGTATAATTAAATAACCAAAGACTTCCAGCATCTATACAAGCATTCACTGAAGTTAAAAATACTAAAAAGTAAGCAAACCAGATTTTCAATGCCACTGGGAAAATCAGACATGACACCTGTATACGTTTTTTGAATAATTAAAGAATTACAGGGAAAAAAGGGGGAGGGAGCCTATTTGCAAATCACACTATTCATTCATTCATTGATGTTTACTGAATAAAAAGGCTCTGAGCACATACTATGTGCCAAGTAGTGTGCTAGGTTATTGGGCTTCAAAGGTGAAAACAAAGAGCTCACAATCTAGTGAGGGAGACAGAAATATACGAAAATAATTAAAATAAGGTGAATTAAGTGCTGAAAAACTTAAGTACAAACTCTATGAGGAAACAGTAATGAGGGAGGCTTTGTGGAGGTGATTTTAAAGCAGAATCTATAATGATTTGAAAGATGAGTAGAAATTTGCCACAGACAAGGAAATGAAAAACACTGCAAGCCAAGGCAATAGAGCATGCAAAAACTTTGGAGATTTGAAACACCCTTAGGTGTTTGCCTGAAGTACAGCAAGTTTTTAATGACTGCACACAGGGGACAAATAGGGGAGTAACAGGAAAGGCACAAATTTTTGTTGCAAAAACCAAGTTATACAAATAAAGCAAAAGTCCCCTGACTATTGCCTTAATCTCACTCTGCTCCCTAGTGACACACACTATTATTCTGTTGTTAACTCTTTCGAACCTTTTTCTTTGCATATATGAACATATACATATTTTTAAATTCCCCCTTTGGCTCCATACTGGTCTCATTCTGTATGAATTATTCTTCAATTTGCTTCAACCATTTGCCAATATGTATTAAAGACCTTACCAAACCATATTTTTTTACATTTATGATCATTTTTTTTTTCTACCCAAGAAAAGATCACTCCAGCAGCAAAGACTGGCTTGGAGAAGAGCTGGACTGAAGACTGATCAGTCAGAAGAGTGGAATAGTCCAGGTAAGAGTCCCTGTGCCAAGGCCTAAGGCACTAGCAATGGAGAGAACTGAGAGGAGATGGATTGAGAAAACATGTGTGAGACAGATTCTGAAGAACCTGAATTGGACAGAATCTGGGACAAAGGAAAGGGGAAGCACCAATGTTTGCAGTCTTGTGTATCTTGGTGGACAGTACGTGTGTTGGGCGGTGGGTGGGATGAAGTGTGTGTTTGGAGCTATTGTATTCATCTTTAGGAAATACTGAGTTTGAGATGCCTGTGCAAGCAGTCAACTGGCACTGCCATCATCTTTCCTAGACGGTCATGCTATAACTAGGTCAAGAGTTAGTGAATTCAGTATTTCGAGGTCTGATGAGTTTAAGTAAGATTACTCAGAGTGAAAAGAACTTGTAAAGAAGAGGCAGGGGTGTGCAGGAACAGAAAATGTAGGGACTTTGTGATAGACTTAATTTCCAATCCGAACTTTTGTCACTTGCCAGCAATATGACATTGGATTCTTACGAGCTTCAGTATTTTCATGAGTAAAAAAGACCTAATAATACCCACGTTCTAAGATTCCTGGAACCACGCATGGTAAAGTACATGGTCTGTGTTCCAAGTACTCCATAAACAGTGGTAATGGACTTTATCAACAAAGTGTTTTAGATGTATAGGAAGGGAGTAGAGCCAGGGCAACAGGCAGGTGGTACCAGAGATGAGACCTGACATTATTATCAGAGCAGAAGTCATCCAGTTGGGTTTTGAAGAATGCGAGTCCGTCAACAACTGCAGGATCTCCCAGATGGGGAACAAAGAACGCAGCACGGTCGGAGAAAGCAAGCGAGCCCGAAACTAAAACATCCGGAGCTGAACAGACTGAAAAGGCAGCTAGGGTGGGGCCCAGGCCAGCAGGCGCGGCACTCGCCATCCTACCGGCTCGCCGCCTACCTCCGGGGCCGCGCCGCTGCCCTCGCTGAAGTTCTCAGAGATGAGCTGGTCGAAAAGCAGGTGAATCTCGGTGCGAGCGGAGCTGCTGTCATCCGGGCGCAAGGCACGGAGCCTGGCAGACAAGCGCCGGAACCCATTGTCATGCTCTGAGGTTGGCTCCCGCGGAGCCTCCCGCGGCAGCCCACAAGGGAGCGAGGCGGCCACTTGCACCGCCGCCATCTTTTCCACATAGGGGCGCAAGGAAATACTTCCGGGGCGTTCCCTGGCTCTGCCCACTAGTCCCGGAAATGCCTTCTGTGGGTCGGAATGGAACGCCGCGGTTTCTATGACTACTGGACCTCTCAGGCTGGTATTCTACAAATGTTTGTCAGAAATTAGCTTGGAGGTTTTTCATCGACCACCCCTCTTTGAGCTCTGACTGGAAAGTGAGGTCTCTATTTGTCCTCCCAGAAAGTTTGTTCTTGTAGAAAGTTTGTTCCTAGGCAGGGCTGACATTACTGTCTTTAATACTAGAGTTACAGATGCGGGTCGAAGTTGGAGAGAGCGGCTGTGGAGGGCAGTAGCAGAAACCGTTAGTGCTAAGACATTCTTCTTACGTAGTATTATATATAGCTCCTGATTTCTCCCCGGGCACAATACCACCCGGAATGAAGGCTATCTAACCCAGCACGCCTTGCAGTTATCAGTAGGATAACTTGTGGATGGCAATGTAGTTCCTCTAAGTGAATGAATATTCCTGCTCTGCTGTGGTCACTGCCTGAAGGAAACATATATCAAGCTCTCAAAGAGGTCTTTAAAGGTCCTCCCCATTGGCTTGAGTTTAGATAGTAGCACGCCCCAACCCCACCTCTTGTACAGAAACGATGCGAACTCACAGCTTGGCCAAAGCTCTCTCCCAAGAAAATATCACACATCACCTCCTTTTCATTCTCAATATTTTCCTAGTCCTGCAGTGCTTAAGAGGTGCTAAGCCAGTTTATAGCCATTTCCTTTTTTAACATTCTACATTGGGTGGTCTGGAACCTTACTCTGGAACTTCATTTTTTAACTTCATTAGAGTTTGGATCATCCTAACTAAAGTAGGGTTGTACACCCCCACTCTATTTCACATCTTTGTTTATTTCCGTCAGAACATTTACCATAATCTGTAGTTATCCCGTTTGTTTACTTATTATCTGTTTTCTTCTCTAGAATGTGAGCTTCACGAAGGCACAGATCCCATCTCTTCCATCCACTGTTATAGCCTTAGTGCTAGCACAGCACCTGGGATGTGGTAGACACAATACTTGTCGACAGAATATTTATTCATGGCTCCCCTATTTGTAATCCATTCGTTGAAGTGCAAATCAAATGGGACGTTTGTGAAAATGCTTTGTAAATTATAAAGTTCTGTAAATCTTAGCACCCAAATGAGGTAGATATGATGTATTATTATTTTTCCTCTTTTACAGGTAAGGAAACGATGCCAGAGAGTTTAAGTGGCTTTTCAAGGAACACACAGAGAGTAAATAGGTTGAAATTAGATTACATTCCAGGCCAATTAAATCTTAAGTCTGTGATTGTGGAGAACATAGACAAGAAATTATAAGTCCATATTTTAATCTCCCACACTGTGTAATGGGAAAAACCCAAAGAGAGAATCTTGATACCAGTAACCTACACTTTGAATTAAGAAAAGCTTGAAAGGGGATTGGATTTGTGTTCTGTCCTACAGTCTTACAAAATAAAGGGTAAGTGTCATCAGCCTGTCTATTTGGTAATAGTCCCCCCTTATCCATGGATTCACTTTCCATAGTTTTAGTTACCTGCCACCAATTGCAATCTGAATATATTATATAGAGAATTCCAGAAATAAATAATTCATCAGTTTTATTTAATTAATTAATTTGTTTATTTATTTGAGACAGAGTCTCATATTTTGCCCTTGGTAGAGTGCTGTGGTGTCACAACTCAGAGCAACCTCAAACTCTTGGGCTTAAGCAATCCTTTTGTCTCAGCCTCCCAAGTAGCTAGTACTATAGGTGCCTGTCACAACACCCAGATATTTTTTTGTTGCAGTTGTCATTGTTGTTTAGCAGGCCCGGGCTGGGTTCGAACCCACCAGCCCTGGTGTATGTGGCTGGTGCTTTAAACACCAAGCTATGGGCACTGAGCTGAATTCATTAGTTTTAAATTGTGTGCTGTGGAGGCACAGGGCTAATGGACAAGCAGTTTTCCTTGAAAGCCCCTTCATGGCAGGGCAAAGGTCAAAGGCAGGCCATCCCTGTCTACCCCAGTGGAGGCCTGAAGGTGGCTAAAGCAGGAAAAATGGCTTGCACTGTGAAGGGTCACTTGAGAAGTCTGTGCCCTGGGCAGGCAAAGACCTTTGGATTCCAGGTCTACAGTTTAGATTAAGGAAGTTAGAACAAGAAAGAACTCACTCGCCCCATGCCTGTCTCTCATACATTATCTGGCCATCTCAGAACTTTCCATACCTTATGTCTCTGCTTACTCAACCATTACCTTTGCTCTCTGTTCTTGGGGATAAGGGTCTTGCTTTTATCTTAACCTCCCCGTTTGCATTCCTGCCCATGTATATTCTATATTTGTTTGGAGCACAGTAAAAGGAGCCAGTGGATGCTGAGCAGGGGCTGTACAATCTTGACTTGCCATCAGGCAGTAGGGTCTGTGTATGCTGCTCTGAGATCTCAAGCTTTTATGCACTAAGACTATGTGCGAGAGTCCTTTTCTTCCCCAGTGCCATCTGTCTTGCAGATCACTGTCCCAGGTTGGGGTCCACTGCAACCCCAACAGTGTGCCATTCTAAGTAGGGTGATCTTGTACCAGCTAGTTCTGTCCCACTCATCCTCCCATTATCCAATGTACCTGTGCCGTATATGCTACCTGACCCTTTGTCACTATATTAGTCCATTTTTGTTGCTGTAAAGGAAATACCCAAGGCTGGGTAATTTATAAAGAAAAGAGGTTTATTTGCCTCGTGGTTCTGCAGGCTGTACAGGAGCATGGCACTGGCATCTGCTTTTGGTTAGGGTTTCAGAGAGCTTCCAGTCAAGGTAGAAAGTGAAGGGGGGCAGGTGAACAGGGGAGCAACCGGGGGAGGAAGTAGTACCAGTCATTATTGTGGGGAGGGCACTAAACCACTCACAAGGGATCCACCCTCATGACCCAAACATGTCCCACCAGGCTCCACATTCAATGCTGGGGATCAACATTTCAACATGAGATTTGGAGGGGCCAAACATCTAAACCCTCAGTCATCTAGTACCCATCTCAGTTATTGATCCCGTCACAGTATTACAGTGCTTGTGACTCAAGTAACCCTATTTTACTTAATGATGGCCCCAAAGCACAAGAATAGTGTTGCTGTGTATTGTTACAATGGCTCTATTTTGTTACTATTGTTTTCAATCTCTTACTGTGCCTAATTTATAAATTAAACTTTATCATAGGTATGTATAGGAAAAAACACTGTATATATAGATAGATACACAGAGTATATATACACACTTTTATATATAAAATGTAATATATAGTGTGTGTATATATATGTGTGTGTACATACACATATCTGTATATACACATATACACACACAAATATATTGTTTGATGCTATATCAAGCCAGGGTTTCAGGCTTTCACCGGGAGTCTTAGAACATATCACCTTTGGATAAGGGGAGACTACTATGATAATGATCATTGTAGTTTGCATTTATTGAATGCTTTCTGTGGTTCAAGTGCTATGTCAAACACTGTACATGAACTAACTTCTTTTATCTTTGTACCTCTATGAGAAATGTAGCATTGCCTGAGGAAAGTGAAGCTCAGAAAGATTAGAACACTTGCTGAAGGCCACACAGCTGCGTGGTGGGCATGAGATTGAAATTCAGAGTCAGAACTCCTGACCACTATGCTATAATGCATAGGCCTTATATGGAGTTGGACATGGATTACAGTGTAGTCCCTGACACTTACTTGCTATATAACTTCAGTGTCCTCACATGTAAAATGGTGGTGATAAGCGCGGTCATAAGATTGTTGTAAGGATAATTGAGATGGTGCTTAAGGAGAGCTTCACATGGTCCTTGATAACTCAACAAATGTTATCTGTCCTCCTTCTCTTGACCTCTACCCAAATAATTCATGCTTTTAATGCTCATGATTTATTGAAAGATTAAAGATGATGATTTATTACATTCTCTTCACTTTCCCCTACATCCCTTGCAAACTCCATCCACTGGCACCCGTTTTCAACTGTCTTCCTGGTCAAGGTCCTCCAGTCACATCTTTCAATATATGAACTCTAGGAAGGGATGAACAGTTATTAAAGAAAGATTGTGATTACTATTAAGATAGCTCTTCATCTGAGAAACAAACAAAAACAGAATACATTTGAGAGTCAACAGTTCCCAATTCTGGAAATCATTAGCACCAGCAAGGCTGTAAATACCCAAGGATTATGGGTGGATTGGACAAATAATACGTTCTGAACACAACTGGTCTATATTTAAAGTATATGCTGATTCTGTTGTGTTTTAAACAACTTATAATTAGAAACAACTTTTTATAGCTTTTCATTATATGTTTTTTTCCGTTAATGGCCACTGAAAATATTATATGAGGCTCCTGAAATATTTTCATATTTCGTAGGAAAGAGGTTCTCTCAGGACAATATGGCAATGCACATCAAAGGCTTAAAATGAGCATACTCTTTGGTCATTATTCTTACTTTTTTTTTGTTTTTGTTGTTGTTGTTTTGAGATAGAATCTCATTTTTTTGCCCTCAGTAGAGTGCTATGGCATCATAGCTCACAGCAACTTCAAACTCTTGGGCTCAAGCAATTCTCTTGCCTCAGCTTCCCAAGTAGCTGGGACTACAGGTACCTACCACAACGCCTGGCTATTTTTCAAGACAGCATCTCATTCTTCCTCAAGCTGGTCTGGAACTCCTGAGCTCAGGCAACCCACCCACTCAACCTCTCAGAGTGCTAGGATGACAGGCATGAACCAAGCCTGGCTCATTATTCTTTGAATTTATCCCAAGGAAGTTAATAAGGGCATGTATAGTCATTATTAATAATGCAAAAATAAATATCCTAAATGTGTATTAGTGGAGGTTGGCAAGTGTATAAATATACACAATGGACTTCCATAAGGCTATTAAAGATGATGAGATAGAAATGTCAGTATTATTGTTAAAAGTTGTTTGATAGCTATTATCTGGAAATCAGAATAGGTACAAGATTATCTCATTTCATATAAACATTATATATCTGTGTGTGTTTAAAATATGAACCAAAATGTTAAAAAGACATTATTTTGGGGTGAGGGTTTATGTGTGATTTTTATCTTTTTGTTTAAATAGTCTGATTGTTCTCCAGGGTATACTGGGTCACAAATTATTTTAAAGGTCTGAAAAAAAAAAAAAAAAAAAAGGTCTGGAAACCACTGTCCTGCAATGGATGCATCTTTTTCTTAGGAAGAGTGAGTGAAGAGGGAGTCAGGTATGTTTCTGTCCCTTTGGGGCCAAGTGCACAACCCACTTGGGTTAAACAAGGTTTGGGGAAGTCAGAAGGGCTTGATGATTACCTGTCTCTTTTGGGAACACAGCTATGGCCACACCCATTGCTGACACAGTGCTCCCCCTGGAGACAGTCCCAGTCACCTCTGCAGAGCTCAACGCAGGCACCTATGGAAGAACAGAGCAACTAAAAACTGTCATGCTTTAGGTGCTAGTGCTGTGAGGTTAGCCCTTGATTAAGGAGTCAGTTCCACTTTTTTCTTTTAGTTCAGTATTTAATATAATGTGTAAATGATTACTGGCAAAATAATATTCATTGATGTCTTGTATATTCCAGTTAAAAGAAATGCATTCACATAATCTCAAAAAAGTAAGGTCTACTTTAGAGATGGGGATAATTGTATTCATAGAGGGGAAGTGCAAAGAAGCCCACTTAAGTATCTTCCCTTCCTCACTCTGCAAGGAATGGAATGGAGAAGGGGAGACTCATATTTATCAAGTGCCATCAAGGGTGTCTATAGTCACTCTGTGCAGTGAGTCTTACCCCATTTTATAGGTGGGGCAGCTGGGGTTTACAGAGGTGGCCCACCAGTAGGTACAGATGTACCTGGTCCAGATCTACCTGGACCTTTGGCTTGAGCTCCCTCTGCTGATCCCCAAAGTGAAACAGATCCTGGCCTTAAGAGTGTACCTTCAAATTCCAGGGAATTACTCCTGACCTAAGCAGAGGCCCCCCAAGTTCCCAGAGCATCAAAGTTGGTCTTTCAGGACCAATGAAATAGGTCTAAAATGCTGGTCAAGCAACTGCTCCTCAACAAAGCAGACGACAACGTATACTGGGGGAAAGAAGCCCCATTCAGTAAATGATGCCAGGAAAATTGGATAGCCACATGCAGATGAAACAGGACCTCAATCTCTTACCACTTTCAAAAATAATTAATTTTAGATGGATAAAAGACTTAAATATAACATATGAAATCACAAAAATTCTAGAAGAAAATGTAGGAAAACTTTTCTAGAAATCCACCTAGGCTAAGAATTTATGATTAAGACCCCAAAGGCAATTATCGCAACAACAAAAATAAATAAATGGGTCTTGGTTAAATTAAAAGGCTCTTCACAGTAAAGGAAATAGCCAGTAGAGCAACTAGACAACCTATCTGTGAGAAAATAATTTATACATCCAATAAAGGGCTAATATCCAGAATCTACAAAGAACTCAAACAAATCAGCAAGAAAAAAACAACCCCATTAAAAACTAGGCAAAAGAATTAAGCAGAAGCTTTTCAAAAAAAGACATACCGATGGCCAACAAACATTTGAAAAATGCTAAACATCACTAATCATCAGGGAAATGGAAATTAAAACCACAATAACACACCAACTAACACACCCTTCTCAGAATAGCTATTATTCAAAAGTCCAAAAACAATAGACAGTGGTGTGGATGCAGAGAGAAAGGAACGTTTATTTATACACTATTGGTGGGACTGCAAATTAGCACAACTGCTATCAAAAACAGTGTGGAGATTCCTCAAAGAACTAAATGTAGAAGTACCATTTGATCCATCAATCCCATTGCTGGGTATCTACCTAGAGGAAAAGAAATCATTTTATCAAAAAGATACATGCACTTAAATGTTTACTGCAGCACAATTCACAATCATAAAGAATTAGAATCAATGTAAGTGCTCATCAATTCATGAGTGGATTAATAAAATGTGATAAATATACATAGATATATACCAATGCAACACACACACAGAGAAATAGAGATGGAATACTATTCAGCCATAAAAAGGGATGAATTAACATCTTTTGTAGCAATTTAGATCTAACTGGAGACCATTAAGTGAAGCATCTCAGAAATGGAAAAACAAACACTACATCTATGCTTTAATAATTTGGAACTAATTTATGGACACACATGGGCACAGAGAGAAGCAAATACCATTAAAATCAAAAAGGTGGGAGGGTGGGCCTTTCAGCCGGAGATGCCATCTTCCAGTAATTCACCAAAATAACAAACTCAAAGGGAAAGAGGAGAGGCACCCAATACATGTTCTCTAGGCCTTTTAGAAAACATGGAGTTGTTCCTTTGGCCACATATATGCAAATCTACAAGAAAGGTGATATTGTAGACATCAAGGGAATGGGTACTGTTCAAAAAAGGCATGCCACACCAATATTACCATGGCAAAACTGGAAGAGTCTACAATGTTACCCAGCATGCTGTTGGCATTGCTGTAAACAAACAAGGGCAAGATTCTTGCCAAGAGGATTAATGTTCGTATTGAGCATATTAAGCACTCTAAGAGCTGAGATAGCTTCCTGAAATGTGTGAAGGCAAATGGTCAGAAAAAGAAGGAAGCCAAAGAGAAAGGTACCCGGGTTCAACTGAAGCGCCAGCCTGCTCCACCCAGAGAAGCCCACTTTGTGAGAACCAACAGAAAGGAGCCTGAGCTCCTGGAACACATTCCCTATGAATTCATGGCAAAATAACACAGGCAAAACCAGTGGACCCATGTTTTTAGGTGCAAGAACCTATTTATTCCCCATGAGCTCATGCCATAATAGGTGTACAGCTGAGCACACAGGATAGCCAATAGACCCCGTGTAACAGTGATACAAGGTGCTGGAACCTGTTTCCCATGAATTCAAAAGTCAACGCTTTGTCACATTCAATGGCAAGGTGCCTCCCTGAGCTATGGAAACGCTTCCCTATAAATTCATGGCATGGTAGATAAAAATAATAGCCTACTGCTACTGTAAAAATGTTTCTTGCTCATTCACTAAAAGTGTGACATTTTTTCCCCCAAAGAAGTATTAAAGCAAATTTTAATGTGTCCCACAAAAAAAAAGAAGGTGGGAGGAGGAATGAATCTAATCGGAACCTGTCTATTCAGGTGATGAGAACAGTAATAGACTTAACTTAAGCATTATAAAAGATACCCATGTGAAAACATTTGTACCTCCTTAATCTTTTGGAAAAAAAATAGCAGCTCGTTAAGACCACACAGGAACTTCTAGCAAACTGTACACAGATCTGGATGAAAGTGTGCTGTGATTTGTTTGGCTATTACTGGGAATTTCTTTACCAAATTCTGTTGCTGGATCTTTCTGGGACTTTGTTTCCTCATCTGTAGAATGGGGCTCTTGGCACTAGCAGGGGAAATGGGGTTCATTCTCTAGTGTCAACTAACATCCATAGAGGTGGCTATCTAATTCTATGTTGAGAACAGCCAGGCATCTTTCCTAGGCTCAAAGAAAAAGAGTGCTGTGATTGAGGGGTGTAGGAAGGGGGACTGGTGGGATGTCTACAGTATATTTATAGACCAAAGAGAAAATCATTATGATCCCTGCTTGCTTCTAGTAGCTGTTATTGATTTGTGGGGAGAAGGTCGAGGAACACTTATCCCACCCAGCAGTTTGGTCGCTCTTTAGGTATTTATCTTGATTTCTTACTATGCCTAAAGCATGGAAGAAATTATTCAGGACATACAAAGATGTAAGACAAGCAGCTTAGAGTCTGACACCTGACACCTGGAGATAAGACTTAAATTTAGAGTCAGTTCAGCTGCTAAAAACAAAGAAGCATGGTGGTGCCCATAGCTCAGTGGGTAGGGCACCGGCCACGTACACCTAGGCTGGTGGGTTCGAGCCCGGCCTGGGCCAGCTAAAACAACGACAACTGCAACAACAAAATAGCTGGGCGTTGTGGCAGGCGCCTGTAGTCCCAGCTACTTAGGAGGCTGAGGCAAGAGAATTGCTTAAGCCCAAGAGTTTGAGGTCGCTGTGACGTCACAGCACTCTACCCAGGGTGACAGTTTGAGATTCTGTCTCAAAAAAAACAAAAAAACAAAGCAGCATATGACAAGTATCCTAAGAAGATGATATTACTTCCAATTAAATTAATCAGAAAAGGTGAGTCTTGAAGTACAAGAACCTTTTAAAGACAAAATTGAAGGGCATGGTCAAGAGAAAAGAAAAGAATTACTAGCAAAAGCCCACAAGGGAAACGCAACAGGGCTGGGATTAGGGTGAAGCAAGAGAATTCCCTAGGGCACAAAATTGAAGCAGGATCTTCCACATCTCTGACAGTGAGTGTCTCTTTAAATTTTGCACCTGGGTACCTTATCTGCCTCACCTCTCACCGAAATACAAGGAATTAAGATGGACTGGCAAATGGAAAGCTGGGTAAATGTTAAGAAATGGCTGGAAATTAACCAGGAAAAGTAACCAGGGAGCAAAGTTACAGAGGGCTAGCAGGTCTCAGGGACCTTAGGAGTTTGGATTTGGTTTGATAGGTCTAGAGGGGGATCTTGTTGCTGTTTGCTTGGGAAGAGTATTCAGTGTGAGAGCACAGAACTATCCCAATTAGATATGCAGGCAAATTGCAGCAGGGAGAGAAGAGAGGGTCAGGGAGAGTTGTAGAAGTTCTTTCTATAGCCCAAACTTGGGATAATCCGGGCTGGAAATACCATGTGACAAAGAGAAGTGGGAAAGGATGGAAGGAATTTACATAAGAGACAGTTTCAAAGAGTGGACAGTATTTGGTGACCAGTTAGATGTGGGGGGAAAAGCATGAAGAAGAGAGAGGGTACTAATATTGAGTGCACTAATATTTAGAGAGAATAAAATATGGTGAAAGATAACCCAGGGGAAAAGAAAGTTTGAGAATTGAGGGGCAGCAAACAATGTCACAGGTTAAAGACTTTGGCAGCTGAGGAGTCAAACGATTTGTCAACGGGATCTGGGAGAGAAGTTTCAGGAGAGTGATGGGGGCAGGAATCGAGGCTGTAGTCAATCTTCAAGGGGTTGAGGAATGAGTTATAGGGAAGTAAGGGCAGGGAATTCAGATTACTCCTTTGAGAATGTTGGCGATAAAAGGAAGAGATTCAGATGATTAATATTTCACAGATTAAAAAAATATTTCCTTTAGGTGATCCAACCTGTTTGTAGCAAGACAGGAAGAAACTGGTGGAGAAGGAGATGGAGGGTGGTTGACAAAGGGATAAAAGGGGAGGAGTGGGGAGCGGATGGAGCAGTGACCCAGGGAAAGGAGGGGGAGAAAGCAGAGGTACAAGGAGAGAGATTCTTCTCTGGGGAGCTGAGTTTAAAGATCTTTCCTTCTCTCCTTTCTTCTCCCCCCACCCCACACAATGGTCGCTGAAGTCCCATTTCCTAGCTCCCTCATTCAAAGAACGGGGCTGCCTTCTGCCTGGACTCACCCACAAAGTTCCTTGGCCTCACTGAAGCCTGAAGCTCCTGCACCTGCAGGATGAAGATGAAGAGGCTCACCAGGAGGAGGCCACCCCACTTCATGTTGCTTTTGGAAGTTTCTGGTGCAAATGCAGCAGGGCTGAGAGCAGCTAAATTTATACCCTTCAAAGCTGGGGCGGGGCTGGAGACTGTAGAAGCCCAAGGCCAACCCAGAAACTGATTTTCCCGGAGAACAGCCACCCACCATATGTAACCTTGGGTAATGCCACGTTAGCGAAGTAACGTGCCAAGGGAACACCCTCCTCTGACTGGCAAAAAAGTCTCCAAAATCAGGAAAGCTATACATGATAAATAAAAAAGGGGTGGGTGGGGAGAGTGGAACAATGAACTTGTATTGTGTTTTTATGTGAGGGATTTTTTTTGTTTTTTTCTTTTTTGAGACAGTCTCACTCCGCTGCCCAGGCTAGAGTGCTGTGATGTCAGCCTAGCTCACAGCACCCTCACACTGCTGAGCATAAGCGATCCTCCTGCCTCAGCCTCTTGAGTAGTTGGGACTGCCATGTTGAGCTAATTTTTCTATTTTTTGTAGAGACAGGGGTCTCGCTCTTGCTCAGGCTGGTTTTGAACTCCTGACCTCAAGCAATCCTCCCCCTCAGCCTCCCAAAGTGCTAGGATTACAGGCATGAGTGCCCGGCCTCCTTGCTTACTTTCATTCACTCATTTATTTTCAGGGTAAGTAATGTCTGCTCTGAACCAGGCATTTGCTAGGCTTGAGGAGAATGTCCTCAGAGAATGACAGTCTAGGAGCTACGTGCTTGGTAGCAAGAGTGCAGTCTGCTCTTTCACCTCTCCCTTCCCTGGCACTGCAGGCCTGGCACTTTTGGAATTGAGGACAGGGAGAGGCCTAGGAGAACTTGCACAGATGCTTCCCTGGGGCCTGGGGCAGTAGAGAGGTGACCTTAGCCTCCCTCTGCCTTGGTCTAATTCTCTGTAGGCAGGGACAGTGGTCTTTGCCTCCATGATGCATGCAGTTTTCTGGCACTGGAGTTCCATTTCATCTCATCCAACTTCCTTTCTGAGAACCCAGACTCCGACTATACATGTTAAAAATTCCTCCAGGATGTCTGTCATCCTGCAGCTCTGGGAGGAGAGTGCGGTTGGGGCTGTAGTCATTTCTCACCTCTTGTAGGCACTCCTGATCTAGATGAGTGATTTTCTGAAACACACATTCCCCTTGTTTATTGGGGGAGAGGAAGAGGAGGATATACCCTCTTCCCTCCCGAGTGGTGGCAGGAATTTATGGGGGACATGTATAACTTTTGGCTACGAACACTGTCCCATAAGATATCTTAATGTGAGGTGAGAGGGATACCTGGGCTGGTTGAGAGTATCAAGATCTATTTGCAACCCTTTTATAGGCCCCTAAGTCACTTTCTAGAGTTCAGTTTAAAAAGTAAAGTACTTGTTGTTTCATTAGGGGCACAGGTTCCTAATTCCATTATGCTTCATTTGTCATTATTCCTGAGGTGTGACCAGCTAGAAGTCCATTAGACATACAACTGATCTCATAAGTCATTAGTACTTTGGGAGCAGGATTTAAGGCCATGATTATAGGCCATTCATAAAGCAATTTTGCAGGCTGTCTGAACTCAATCCCCTTGGCCCAAAGCTGAGATTGATTGATATCCAATATGTCACAGGCCCAAAGCCTGATCAATAGAAACCTTTAGAGACTGACCCTAAGTGCTGAAAAGGTGACAGTGGTATTCCAAATACGTAATTCCAAATTTAAAAAATGCTAAAACCTGAAATAAAAATATTTTTGAAATTGTGCAAAACAGAAAGGTATGTTGGAATTAAACTCATTTCTTTTTAGATGTCCTCAGGTCTGATTTTATTTTAGGTGTCCTGTTCTGCTGGTGTCCTAAGCACATAGCTAGTTTGCTGTTCCGGTTACTCAGAGCTGAGTGAGGTGTCCCTGCTCCCTGCCCGCTTTTGCCCCTTACTCCCAGGCCTCCTCTACCCAGGCTCTCTGACTGCTCCAGTTCCTGAACCTTACAAGTGCTTCATTCTTATGGTAACACAGCTCAAAATAAATAGAGAAGAATCAGAACCTGTCTGTATTTCATTCTGCTGAGTATTATAAACTGTTCCAGGAAGAGACTTCTGGGCTTTTGCCAGTATTACTGTCAGCTCAAAAGCTATATGCGGGCTTCATGGTTTCAATACAGAGATCAAGAAGCTGAGCATGTGACCACTTGGCCAGGGGCAGGTCAATAACATCACAAACAACCTGACATAATCTCTTCCTAAAGTGACAAAGAGCAAAGCAATGGTGTAGTGTGCACTGTCCCCACCCAAAGGGCTCCTGCTCCCAGCAAGAGGCTTTGCAACATGAAAGTGTCATTAGCAGTAATGAGTTCCAAATATCAGCTCCACTGCTCAGTATGCCCTGAAACTAGAGCATGACTCGCAGGTCAAGGTTACTGGCAGAGACTGCAGAATAAATCTGGGTGCTGTGAGAATAATAAGTGTGTGTCCTTCCACCTTTTCCTCTTCATCCTCTGTCAGATCTAGAGAGTGTCTCAAGTAAGAACCTGAGCTCAGGAGCCAGATCACCTGACTCAGATCCTGACTCCAGCTTAGTAGCTGTAGGACTGACAGAAATCTCCTTTTTTGGCTTGTTTTCTTTTTTCTTTTCTTTCTTTCGTTTTTGTGTGTGTGTTTAAAAATCTACTTTTCCTTAGTTTATGTTTTACTTTACTTTTTTTTTTTTTTTGGTCACAGTTACCAAAGCAGAATTTATTTTTTCTTGCCTAGAAATGAAAATGAATTTGGAAGAGCTTAATATTGCATCTTTTAAATTAATGTTGTCCTCTTTTCCCTCTGAACATTTCTCAAATGCAACAGATAAGGAAGCTACTACTTGACTCTCATCATTCAAGACTGATGCCACCTTTGTCTGGACAAAAGGCCGTGCAGAGGGTCCTTCCTCTCTGAGCCTGCTGCCTCTTGACCAGTTGTTTCCTAAGTTGAAAGCCTGAGGAGAAGGGGGCAGGAGGGGTTCCTCAGAGTTAACAGTGGCATAACTTCTGCTCTGTGAGTTCCCCCACTTCTCCCTAAACAGCCAAGGACTGTGGACTCATAAAGAGCTTTCCAGAGAGCCCAGCCCAAAGGGAAATGAACTTTTTGAGACAGTATTTTGAGAAAGGGATGTAGTTTTATCTTTTTAGCCAGCACAATAAAAACTATAGCAATTACCATGGACTGGAACACTGGCAAGCATTTTATGAAATGTCTTAGTTCAGGCTATTATAATAAAATTCCATAGTTTGGGAGGCTTAAACAATCAACATGCATTTCTCACAGTTCTCGAGGCTGAAAATCCTATCATTTGGGCATCAGTAAATCCAGTGTCTAGTGAGGGCTCTCTTCTTGGTCTGCAGGGGGCTACCTCTTGCCAGATCCTCATGTGGAAGAGAGAGAGGTGTTTTATTTTATTTTTTTGAGACAGAGCCTCACTCTGTCACCCTGGGTAGAGTGCCATGGCATCATCATAGCTCCCAGCAACCTCAAACTCTTGGGCTCAAGCGATCTTCTTGCCTCACCCTCCCAAGGAGCTGAGTCTACAGGTGCCCGTCACCTGCCTAGGTTTTTCTATGTTTAGTAGAGACAAGGTCTCACTCTTGCTCAGACTGTTCTTGAACTCCTGAGTTCAGGCAATCCATCCTCTTCAGTCTACTAAAGTGCTAGGATTACAGGCACAGGCCACCTCACCTGGCCAGAAGTCTCCTTTTTGATGGCAATACCAATGGACAGAGATGGGCTGAGGTTTACACCCTACCTTCCACTAGGCTGGGCTGGCGCCTGTGCCCTGGGTGAAGACAGGTATTTGGAAGCTTAGGTCCTCATAGGAAGCGGACCTTTCTGGATTCTACAAACCTGTGTGTGGCATTAGGTAACAACGGATTTTCAAACAAACTCTCTGAGCCAAGGCAAACAGTTTTAGGAGTTGGCCTAGGAATGGAGACAGAACCATCTAAAACCCCTGATTTGGTGACACCAGCTAAAATGCTAACAAGAAGAGATTTCCTTGGGTATTTAATCCTCTTGCCACGTTCAAATGTGGAGGAAATCCCGTATCTGATTATAATAACATTTTACTTCCTCTTTCCAACTTATACAAAGAGAACTCAAAATTGCCTTTTGTTGCAGGTTTTCAGAAATGTCGATCTAGCTTTTATGTTTAAGTGTTCATCTTTCCTTTTGCAAAAATTCTTCTGAAGAACACCTTTCGCAAGGTGTTCTGTGTAATGCTTGGATGCATTACAAGGATGCTCTGTGTAATGCTTGACCCCTAAGGGGCCAGCTGGTAAATAGCCAGTGGATCCTTGCCACCACTGGTACTGGCAAAGCTCTGTACCACTGATTTTCATCTAGTGTGCCAGGAGAGGATTTTAGGTGTGCCATGAAAAATTTTAAAGAACATTAATTAAATTATTTTCAAAAGAAATTCAGGGTGGCTCATCAAGTAGGGTGCTGGCCCCATATACTGAAGGTGGCAGGTTCAAACCCAGCCTCAGCCGAACTGCAAAACAGAAAAATAGCCGGGCATTGTGGCGGGCGCCTGTAGACCCAGCTACTCGGGAGGCTGAGGCAAGAGAATCGCCTAAGCCCAGGAGTTGGTGGTTGCTGTGAGCTGTGTGACGCCACGGCACTCTACCAAGGGTGATAAAGTGAGACTCTGTCTCTACAAAAAAAAAAAAAAAAGAAGAAGAAGTTCAAAGCACAGTAAATATATTCCCCCTTTTACTCTTTTTTCGTTTTTTTGCTCAACATAATTTAAATGTGTGGAGGAAGTTTAACTATAAGTTCAAGTGTGCTATGAAATAAAAAAGGTTGAAAAACACTGCTCTGTAGGAATGGCAGAGTCTGGCTGGCTATTTGTCACACTCGTTTCTTCTTCCTGAGAACATAGTAGCTCACATTTCCCAGCTTTCCTTGCAGTTAGCTATGGCCATAGAATGAAGTTCTAGCTAATGGAATATAAGCAAAAGTGATGTAACCCCCTTCCAGGGTGAAGCCCCTAACTTCTCTCCCCCCTGTGCACAAACCATTCTTCTCTTCCCATGGCTAGCCTGAGCACATACGCAAATGAAGCAAATTATCTCAGAAGTCATGTGTAGAAGTTGATGAAGACCCTAAGATGGAAGGAGCCTGACCCCCACATTACCACTTGAAGGAAAGCTATCTCCTATTCGAGAATATCAGTTTTCTGAGTGTGGTATATTATAGGAAACAAAGATACCAAAAAGTAAGATAATTTAAAAGTATTGACTTAAGATATTTTTTGACTAAAAACTTACTTGTTATTGATTATGCATCCGGTGTTCTTGGATAGACCAAAATGATGATAAATTAAAATTCTTCTTGAAATAATAAAAAAAAATAGCAGTTTTGGATTTTACACCAGGGAAGAATAAATTTCCATAGAGTCAAGCCAGTAAGATCAGGGGATTTATTTGTTGCAGCTGCTAATTAATACGATGTAAATTCTCTTTAATTGCTGTGGAGACAGGCTAGAAAAAATCACAAAGGAGAAAAATTTGTAAGGAGCACAAAAGGCAAGAATCTGTATCTATCAATTTGGAACAAGTTGAAAGATTAGACTAGAAAGCAGCTATTTGGGATGGTTGGAATAAATCAGCAGTATTGATTAAAAGGTAATTAATATTTTCCACCCAAATATAGCATATGTTCCCTTTTAAAAGTTAATTCTAACCCAGATACCTCTGCTCATTCCCCTATACATTGTTCCCTTAGGAGTTACACAAGACTACCGGTGCGTCACATGTAAAGACTTAGTTTACTTGACTCGTAAATAATCATGATGAATCAGCTAATGCCATATTGTAAATGTTGTCGAAACACAAAAAAAGCCTGGTGACATTTCAGGTGGGTGTGGCATTCTCCTGGCACTGGAGAGATTGCTTTGCGCTGGTGAGATTGCTGGTGTCTGAGTCTCTTCGGTTGTTGCTCCAGCAGCAGCTGAGTGTGAGAGTCTTTTCTTTCTCACGCTGTCCTCCACTTCAGCCAGGTTCCAAGGAAGTCAGGAGAGACAAATAGCAACAAGTTGCCTCACTTTTGACAAATCGTCTGATCTCTTTCTTCTGTTACCACCACCATCATCCACACCCTCCACTGGGCTCCTAAAGAGAATAGCTACTTTTGGGAATTTCTAATTTCTTAAAGTCACTATTAATTTTTTTGTGAATAATGGTGGTGTTACAGCTGTTATGGAATACTATTATTTGTGTAATATTTAGGGCAGCAGTACCCAACATTTTTGGCACCAGGAATCATTTCATGGAAGACAATTTTTCTGTAGAATTGGGAGTAAGGATTGGGATAGGAATAGAGCTCTGGCAGCGATATGAGCTATGGGGAGTGGTTATAAGTACAGGGGAGGCTTTGTGAGCTGCTCCTGCTGTGTGGCTCAGTTACTAACTGGACATGGACCAGAATCTTTTTGGCACCAGAAACAGTTTCATGGTAGACAAATTTGTTGGGGACCAGCCCCAAACTATGCCCTCAGTTCCCTCCCAGTGGCTGGCAGAGACGCGAGGATGAGGGGAAAAAATGAAAAGTCAAACACAAGAGAAAGTTTTTTAAAAGAACAGCTGGGTCAGGAGATTGTCCACCTTCAAACATGAGGACCGTAGACAGCCCCTTGCTCCAGGCTAGCTCCCTTTTTATTGCGTACACCATTGTTTTAATCACCAATGTAATGGGGAAAGGCTAACCCTTACGTCACGGTTCTTGCTGTGCTTGCATTTTCTAACCAAGCTATTTCTTAAACCAACTACATTAATTAGATCGATTTACCTCTTACTATTATTGCTCTAAGTTATTTGTGATCTTAACACAAACAGAGCATGGGACAAGGAACATAGTCCAGGAGCGGGATGTCAAAGCAGACCTCAATTAGGCCAAGGACACAAATCGCAGGTGTGGCAATTAACACTCAAAAAACCTTGTGCTCAGAAGGACTGAAGCTTCTGACCATACCAAAGTGACGGAAGAAGGAGATATATTTTTCTCTTATCTAGTCCAGAGAGGCCCTTTCTCTATTTAATGAGGTTTAAGTGTTCTGCATTCCCTAACTCCTCCAAAGCACTCACTCTCCCGGAGAGGGCAGCCCTGCCTGGCTCAGTGACCTTGAAGCACAGCTGGAATTGTGCTGAGGGAGGAGTGAAGTTCCAGCAAAATAACCTGTTCAGTCTTAAAGGGGCCAGGCTTCCAGGTAATGCATTTTGCACCAGAATTTGGGTTTCTCTGATCCACTTCTCTCCTGTCTCTGGTCCCTTTTGCCCATCACCTGCAATCATTTTCTTAATTCAATTCCTAACCTACTTACAAAAAACAATTGGATATTGGCTTTAAGCTTATTAAATCATTATTACTAGCAATGCAAGCACGTCAAGATATGACTCTTCCCTTAAGTGCCCTTATGTACATCTGCACAAACTTTCTTTTTCTTTTTTTAAATTTCAGATTAATATGAGACTACGAATGATTAGGTTACATTGTTTGTGTTGGTTAGGTAAAGTTCAAGTCATAGTTGAGCTCTTCACTCAGAGGCTGTGGTTTATATCCTTACGTTGTGACCATTAGGTGAGAGCACACCAATCTCCCTCCCTCCTCCACTTCCCCTTCCACTCCCTTCTTTTTCTCCCTTGCATTTAACTGTTTTCCTCTATGCTATAAACATATAATTGTTTATGTATTGGTTTCATTATTTGTATTACATACATTGAATACTTGCTTTTCCATTCTTGTGATACTTTACTAAGAAGAATGTTTCCCAACTCCATCAGGTTAATACAGAAGACATAAAGTCACCATCCTTTTTTATGGCTGAAAAGTATTCCATGGTATACCTATCCCACAGCTTATTAATCCATTCATGGGTTGATGGGCACTTGGGTTGATTTCATGTCTTGGCGATTGTGAATTGAGCTGTGATGAACATTCTAGTGCAAATGGAGTGGGAGATAGGCGTGGAAGTGGAGCTCAGGTGGTGATAGCCTAGTTCCTAAAAGGCCACTGACTGGAACTGGTCCGCAGGCTAGGGAATTGGGGACTGCAGATTTAGGGAATACGAGCCCATGTTGTAATTCAGATGTTGTTTCATTCTTTCCTGTAGGCAGGTGAGGCCTGAGGATTTGGGGATTACATCAGTGTGCATTTTTGTTGGTGTAGGAAAGGGAATATTTGTGACTGCAGATGTTTTGGTGTGAGACTGAGAAGGTATATCTCAAGGAAGAAGAATAAAAGGATAGGTGGACACATTTGGGGGGAAATTGGACCAGCCTGAAATAAGCATAGGGGTCTGGGCCCATTGCACAGATCCAAAGATGCCAGTCAGAAAGCAACTGCTTCCAGGGAGCGTGATATGGTTTTTAGACTCCAGGGACATCGCAAGCCACTGGCAGGTGAGATGGCGCTATTCTCAAAACCCAGCTTAGAGGTCCCCTCCTTATCTCCCAAAGTTTTGGGAGGGCCAAGACTCATAGCCTTTATTTTAGGGACTATTTAATCAGCTTGGCAAGGAGACTATGTAATTGACCCAAGTTTTTCAAATTCTTGGTCCTCCAAGCATTAACCAACTAACTGAACTTTAGAAACACTTCAGTGTCAATTCCTAAGTCCCCAACATTCTAAGTCTTAAGATGCCCACTGTGGGACAGTGGTAAGTATTTTTTTTTTTCAAAGTGGTTGATTAGAATGAAATTCCGGATACACACATGTCCTCAATTTTAATTTTGGAGGTAACCAAGTGTAGGAAAAAGAGAAAGTTTTGGAGCCACTAAGCTCTAGGTTTAAAAGCAAGTGCTACTACATCCCAGTGACGCGACCTTGACAATTTCCATAGATTTCTTCATCAAAAATCAGAGGCACATACTACTCAACTCATAGGGAAGAAGGAAATAATGTAGGCAAAATACCTAGTACCTAATAATATATCAGATAAAATATTTTCTCTGTCCTTTACGTATGTTCTTTATCCTCAACTAGGTTTTAAAGTCTTACAAAGGAAAGAGGCTGTTCTGTACAACCTCTATGGGGCCACTGGATACCACATTAGAAGCATATTTTAGTTGTTTCTACCCTGGGCACCATCTTCCAGACCAGAGGCCCAACAGGGCCCTCAGCCACTCTACTCACTCAGCGTCTGAGGTGATGCTCAGGCTACATCAGTGACATTAGCCAAGTCTCAATGTGCATGGTGGACAAGAGGAGCCAGTCACAGGAAGAACAGTTGTACTCTCCGAGGAGAGAAGTTGGGTAGGTAGAAAGGAAAGTCCAGACAGGCGGCCGTGTCTGGAATTTCAGCTGTGGAGTGATGGTAGCAGGATTGGAACTTGGAGTCAAGGCATAGTTGTATAATAATTAGAATAAACCAGTGGCAAAGGAGAAGTCTGTGACACTGGAATTGGTAATTAGAAAACTGAACTCCTGGATCAGATGAGAGGGAATTTTATCTGGAATGTAAGTAGAGGAGTTGAACTTAGACAGAGGAAGAATTTTTCCCATTATTCCAAGGGCGTAAGCAGAGTAAATGATACAAATATATGGAAATAGAAGGGGAGGGAACTTCTGTCAACTTGCAACTATTTTCTCAGTGAAGGATGTGATAGCCAGTGAACCCTGATGTTGGAGGCTTGAGGGAGAGGGAGATGAGATGGAGATTTGAAGAAAGAGCATGTGAAATAGTCATCTTGTGTGAGTTGGGGGGGAAGGTGAGATTTCCGGGCAGTACTGAGTGCTGGGGCTGGTCTGTAGTCCCAGGAGAAAGATGAAACATGTGGGGTGGATGGAGCCAAGTGCCCTCAGCCAAGCCCAGTCTAACCAGCCAACCTAGATGCATGAGTGAATCTAGCCAAGATCAGCAGAATTGCCCATTTGGGCCTAGCCTAGATCACTTGCCTCCTAGCTGACTCACAAATTCATGGGAATAATTGTTATTTGAAGCCACTGAGTTTTAAAGTAGCTTGTTGAACAATGTTATTATGACTGTAAATATCTGACATAAAGAATAAGGATAAGGGGTGTTATTAAGTTTGCCCTGAGGCTGCCTTTATCCCTTGAGTCCTTACATAACCAATTGCAACCTAACTCAATATTTAAACTAACTGAAAGCATAATTTAGGAGTGTGTTTTGTAACAAATAGCCACGTGTCAGCCAATCACAGGCTGCCAACTGATCAGACCATATCCAAACAAGGCAAACACAGAGCTGTAACCAATGGAGTTGTTTCTTTACTCACTTTTATTCCCAGCCTGTAATTATTCCCTGCTCACTTGTGGAGCAGAGCTTTCCGAACCGCTTCTGGTTCTGAAGGCTCCCTGATTTGTGAATCATTCCTTGTCCAATTACACTGTGTTAAATGTGTCTAAGGCTTTTCTTTTTTACAGGAGGAATGGATAACCAAGAAAGGTTAAGGTTCATGGATTGGGGGTCAAATATTTGTTGGGAGATGTGTGACTGATGCAAATGAACTAGAAACCTTCCAGAGAAATAACAAGTCAGGTCTAGTAATGGCACAGAAGTTATTTTATTCCGAAGGATAATTTGGGAAGCAGTCACTCACAATTCCCCAATCAATTGCCAGAATAGAATCTTTATATCCAAGTTATTGTAGATCCTATGCCATGGTACTGGGTTCCAGGAATAGAGGGAGCTACCAGGAAAAAAAACCTCATGGCAGACATTAGAATAAAGATGATATTTGGGAATGGTCACTGAGGAGTCTAAGATTCACAGGGACAAAGAGGTGCTCTTCCAACAACACCTGCTACACTTACACTTTCCAGAAATTCCTAGTCTTTGCTATGAACTAGCTTTCTCCGCATGACACTCAGTCTTCAGTGAGCAGAGAGTCAGTGGAGTCCCTTCTATTATGGCAAAGGCCAGCAAGGACTCATCCTCCCACTCAGCAGCTCTCTCTCTTATACTTAGTTATCGAATAGATTTGGCAGGAGTGGGCACACGCAGTGTTGCTGCACTTTCGTCCCACCAGACAAGATCATCTCCTGTGCACATTTCAGCATAAAGTCCTCAGGCACACTTGGACAAGTCCTAGGGCTTGGTACAGCTGAAAAACGAAGTTTTCCAAGAACCTGGAGTGCTCTGAAGGGACTGGCTCCTAGCTCTATTATACACCTCTATATCCCCCTCCCTCCTGGTGCTCAGAGAGAGACAGAAAGACAAGAGACAGGGCTGAAGTACCCCGGCCTCCAGAGGCCTTCATCTGTTTCCCCAAGACTTTCCCCCTCTTGACCTTGAAGGCACACAGTACTGTTTTATCCATGGGAAAACATACCCGTGACCAGAAGCTGTAGCATCCTGGGAGAAGAGAAGGCACCATTTGCCACTAAACTCTTTCTTGTCTGCTCTGGGGCTAGATAATCAAATCCCCAATCACAAACAGAGCCAGCCTCCCGCCAACTCTATGTGCCTTCCGGTGTCTAGTGAGTCCCACAGGTTACTGGTGCTCTCTGCCCAATCCTGTACCCTGTGCTGCTCAGACTGGGTCCCATGAACCAGTAGCATCAGCATCTCAAAGAAACTTAGTAGAAATTCAGATTCTTGGGCCCCACCCCAAGGCCTACTAAAACAGAAAGCCTGGGTTGTGCCCCAGAAATCTGGATTTTAACAAGCCTTCCACATGATTCTTATGCATGCTGATGTTGGAAAACCCTTGCTGTACATCATCCCTCAAATCAGTCTGTCCCATCTTGTGCAACAGATCTGGGGGATGACAATTCCCTACTCTGTGCTGGGGAGAGACCTCCTTCATCTGTGGGATTCTCTGATATACCTACACATTCCCCTTCCAAAACATCTTAGGTTGGCCCATGAATCTGAGATACCACACAGGGCCGCTAGCAAGCTGCTCTTTGGGTGATACCTGCCACCTCAATTCCACTGACCCTCTCTCTAGTTCTCAGTCCACTTTGATGCACTCACCAAATTTGCAATCAGTCCCAGCTTTTCAGTTAAGAAAATAAGAGACATAAAGGTTCCAGGGTGAAATAACACCTTCCAGGTGTAAATATTGGTGGAATGAATGAATGGGCCAGTGTGTTTTATTCACAGCAGTATGGACCTGTGTTTGGGAGCAAGCTATAGGCTATAACCACATTCTTTCCAGCCTCGGTTGAGGAATAATTTGGTACTTTATTGATATTAAAATTAAGTTTTTTAGTTAAGGGTATTTCTAGCTCTTTAAAGCTTACAAATATTTCCAAAGCTGGAGGATAGATAATTTAGGAAGCCTTCGTGCCATAATTCCTCAGTTGTCGGAATTGAACCATAAACCCAAGTTGTGGCATCTTTCCTGATTTTCACAAAGGCTATAGCTGCCTTCTCTCTTTCTGTCCAGTGTCCTGGCAGGGCTAAGCATTCAGGCTATCAGGGATGTGAATGTCAGGGCTTGCTCTTCTTCCCTGGCTCTTGGGCTGGTGGTCAGACATGGTAGGCCCCTCTGTTATCCTAACAGAGCAGAAGCCCAGTGTCCATCTCTCCCTTGGCAGCAAGGCTGAGGCTGTGCTGGAGAGGCCTGAGGACAAAGAGTGGCCATCGTGACTGGCGCCCTTTTGGTTTAGAAGGAATATCTCCTTCTGTTTAAGTAACTGGGTTGAGAGTTGAATATCAGGTTCGAGACTTTACTTGTCACCAATTTACAGGTGAAGACAGGAAAACAAATCACTTGCTGAGGGAGCAGGTTTGATCTGGGAACTGACTGAGGACAAAGGGGAGTGACACTTTGGGATGCAGCCTGTTAAGGGGCCTCCCAGATGTTCTTGTGATCCAGCTGTCCGGAGAATGGAGCAGCAAGGTTACCAGGGACATAGTAGGGTCCACCGCAGGAGTGAACAGAACTAAAGAGAACGTGCAACCAAAGCCTTTCGGGGCACTGAGAGTGGGACCACCGCGTTCCGTGCCCCAGTAGTAAAGAGCAAGAAATACCAGGAGAAGCAAATGCCCTTTATTTTGTTCATCAGGACTGAGACTGGCATCCTTGTGGCTTTGGGAAACCAGGCTCGTGTGGGTGCCAGCTCACACCTTGACACCTTGGGCTGGTGTTCTTTCTGAGGCTCCCAGGCCTGGAGGGAGGAGAGTTCAGCCCACCACAATGCTGGGATATTTTTTTAGAGGCAGAGTCTCACTCTTGCTCAGGCTGGTCTGGAACTCCTGAGCTCTGGCAATCCGCCTCTGCCTTCCAGAGTGCGAGAATTACAGGCGTGAGCCACTGTCCCTGGCCAAAGTCTCTAATTTTAATGAGATACAATTTAATCTATGTTTATAGTCAGGGATGTTTTTGTAATAACTAAGAAATCTTTTCCTATCCCATGATCATGAAACTATATCTTACAATATCTTCTAGAAGCTTTATTGATTTCCCTTTCACATTTAGGTTCATGATCCACTCGGAATAGATTTTTTTTTTTTTTTTGGATTTCACTATTTATTTATATCATACATTCCACATCCCTGATTCTCTCCAGTCAGAAATTCTTTGAAACGATGCCCTCAGCCTTGGCCAGTCGGAGAATGGAACCATCTGATTCGCCCATCCTGTGAATGGCCCCACAGATAGCATAGGTTTTAAACTGGCCATTAAATAGATTTTTTGTGTGTGGTGTGAGAGAGGACCCAAGGTTCCCTTTTCTTTATATGGACTATCCGGTTAAGTCAGATGTCTTTGCTGTAAAAAAGCCATTCTTTACCCCTTTGAACTGCTGGGACTGAACTCTCCTCCCTACCCCCACACTCTCTGCTCCTACCCCACACTATTCAAAATGTATCAAAGACCTAAATAAAAGAGCTGAAACTCTTAGGACACGTAGGTGTAAATATTTTTGACCTTGGATTAGACAATGGCTTCTTAAATATGATGCCAGAAACAGAAGCAACACAAGAAAAACACAGATAAATTTAAGGTCATCAAAATTAAAGACTTTTTTTTTTTGCAGTTTTTGGCCACGTGGGGCTGGGGCCTTACTCCTTTGAGCCACAGACACTGCCCCAATATTAAAGACTTTTGCACGTCAAAGGACATGAGCAATGAAAAGACCACCCACAGAATGAGAGAAAATATTTACAAATCGTAAATCTGATAAAAGTCCAGTATATTCAGAATATATAAAGAATTCCTACAACTCAACAACAAAAAGACAATCCAATTTTAAAAAGAGAAAGGACTTGAGTACACATTTCTCCAAAGAAGAGGCACAAATGGCCAAGAAGCATATGAAAAGATGCTCCTCTTTAGTCATTAAGAGCGAAGGAAGAGGAAGCAAAAGGCACGGCAATGGAAGAGCAGAGACAAAGTTAGAGAAACCACGGGAGGATAGAGTTTCAGGCATGAAAAGATCCCGACCAATGTCAGATATTACAGCACTGTCAAGGAGGTCGATGATTAAAGAAAATTATTGGATTGTTAACCAGCAAGTCATCGGTGCCAGTGGATGGAGTGGGAGTGGGTAGAGGGTTGGTTGGGACTGTAGCGATGGTGACCAAGGTGGCGGCTTCTGCACTGTAAGGGCTCAGGAGTGATTGCTCGTTGGGAAGAAAGAGACAGAAGACAGAAGCAAGGTTTGGAAAAGTTTTCTTGAGGAAAGGAAGACCTACCTGTTTTTAGGTAGAAGGAAAGAAGCAAAGGAAAGGAAGAGGTTGGAGATGCTGGGGAGGGAGCATATGGTGGACGGAGGAAAGTCAGAGCAGGAGGTGGAGGCTGGAAAGTGCAGAGGGAGAGGCCAGCCTTGGCCAAGGGGGAGAGGACACAGGTGGGCACAGAGGGGTGCTGGCATGGGGAATGGTGGTGAGAGTCCAGACGTGCCCCCAGTGTCTCCTTACGGGGACTATTTTCCCCATCACTTCCATTCCCTCTTCTGCACTGCACATTCCCAGTCCTGGCTTTCCCACTCTTAAGTTCTTGTTCTAAGAAAGTGGAGCTGGTCTCTGCCTGGACTTACGAAGTGGAGCTCTAGCTGAGGGTGAGGAGGACTGCAAGGAGGAAGAAGACACCCAACTTCATGTTGCTAGATCAAGACTTCATTTGGGGACAACGCAGCAAAGTAAAAGGAACTGAGATTCATACTCTCTTGGACAGTGAGCTGGGCCAGAGTTCAAGACCAGCATACGCAGGGAGCAATCTTGCATCTTAGGTTATGACAATCAGTGGACATTGCTAAAAAACACAGACCATGTGCAGTGTTGAGCAGTGCACCATTTTCCAGACAAGCTCTTCTAGACAAGGGGAGTACCTCCTTAGTGTAATGAATAAAATCTATGAGAGAGAAAAGCATACAGATAGAAAGAGAAGTAACTCAAGAACATCTGTGTTGGGGCCGTGCCTGTGACTCAGTGGGTAGCGCGCCGGCCCCATATACCGAGGGCGGCAGGTTCAAACCCAGCCCCGGCCAAACTGCAACAAAAAAATAGCCGGGTGTTGTGGGGGGTGTCTGTACTCCCAGCTACTCCGGGGGCTGAGGCCAGAGAATCAATCGCCTAAGCCCGAGAGTTTGAGGTTGCTGTGAGCTGTGATGACACATCACTCTACCGAGGGTGATAAAGTGAGACTCTTGTCTCTAACAAAAAAAAAAAAAAAAAAAAGAACATCTGTGTTTTATTTACTTAGCAACTCAGCATTACAACAGAGGTGCAACAAGGGTCAATAGCTTGTTCAAGGTTACAGAGCTATTAAGTAGAATTCAAACTCAGATATTTTTGTTTTCCTATTCCATGACATGTTTTTCTGTAACACTTTTTCTCTGCATCAGGCTTAGGTCTAAATAGTATATTACAGTGTATGATACTGTTAAGGAATATACATGTACCTATTCTCACTCCTCCCCAAGGCACTACTAAATATTTATGTACTTACATGCATATGCATACATACATATATGCATTTACCTCATGAATATTCATATACACATATGCATATATAGATATAGCATAACATATATGCATACACATATACGTATACATGCACAAAAATACAGAGAAATTCTGGAATAAGAGTTTCCCAAATAATAACAGCCTTACGTTTTAGGAACAGAATAAGATTGGGGTTTTCAGGTGGTCTAGAGGTCTTTAGTCTCACCTGCAATTGAGACTAAGGTAAGGGGAAGGCATTCATGTTGTAAGGTAGTGGTTGATTCAATCATGTCACAAAGCCAGATGTAGAGTAATAACTGAAGTTTATATGGCGCCTCGGGGAAGGTGGGCTGAGACTCAGTTGGCACTAGCCCTGAAGAGCAAGAAAGGCTTAGAGGTTTTAGGTAGGGTAGCAAGTTGCTGGAGACTGGCACCCTCTATCCAATCTGCCTCTCATAACCCACTGAATCCCCCCTAAACTATCTGAAACTCTTCCCCCCAACCATAGTACTTAGTAATCCACCAGTTGGTGCTGGGAGGGAGGTGGACAAACTTGTCCCTAGGTGACAGGTGTTCACTTCTTTTTCCAGTTACTTTGGTGTATTAACGACTTTTGCCAGCTACAGTTCCAGCTGGCTTCCTGCTAAGACTATTGTGTTCCTTTACAATTTAGCCCCCAGGGAGACATTGTGTTGCCTAGTTCCGCCTTCCTTCTGCTGGGTCCCAGAGAGGGGTGGTTTCTGCAGAGGTCCCTGAATGGCTAAGATGCCTTATGCTCAAAATGTTCCTTGCTCTGTTTTTTGGAGTTCCTCCGACCAACCTATTACATGTATTATTTGTGCAATTAAAAATTAACAAAGGAAGAAAGAAAATACCCTAAAACATGAAGAATAAATTGGAAAGTAGTAAAAGTGAAGTCAGGAAAGGCAGGCAGTGTGGGAAAGGAATTCTTATATCCCTGACAGGAGCGCAGCCATTTTAGAAAATCAGGTCAGAAACCAGCAATCCTCTCCCCAGACCCCGGAATGTCTCAAGCCAGAACTCCTAGAAACACCCTACTCATATCCTTACCCTAAGGATACCCCAGGATCCTGAGCTGCACTAGAGAAGAGCCCCAGGTGGTACCCCAGGCTTACTGCCCCACTCCAGCTATTTCAATAAGGCTCATAAAAGCCTTTTGCAACTGTGTGGGAGGGGACCTGACACCTGGTCAGTCTCTATTTTCCTCCCCCCCCCATTAAAGTCTTTCCTTGTCCCTTGACTGGTCTTCTCTCTTATGGACCCTCACCCTGGTTCTATGCCAGGACTTCGCAGGCAAGAAGCTTTATTAAACTTAGCAGGTTGCTGGAGTCTAGCACCCTCTAACCAATCTCCCTCTCATAACCCACTGAATCCCCTCTAAACTATCAGAAATTCTTCCCCCCAACCACAGGACTTAGGAGTCCACTGGTTGGTGCTGGGAGGGAGATGGGCAAACTTGTCCTAGGTGATAGGCACTCTCTTCAGACTGGATGCCATTGAAAGGTATTCACTTCTTTTTCCTAAACAAATTCAGAAGAAATAAAAATCAGAGTCCTTGTGCAATCATTCCAAAACATTGCTGAGCCAGCTCTTATGTGAAGATGAACATTCTTTTTCCCTCCCATCCCCCTGTCTTCTGTGGAATGTGCCATCATCAAGGTCAATTTCCCTCAACCTTGACTCTATGGGGAGATAAGACTTTAGAACAAATGAGATAGGACCCAGATGTTCATTCCAGTTAGTCACATGGTTTGCAACCTCCCAGTTTCTCCTTTTTGTTTGCTTTTCCTCTACATCTTTCTGACCCCCTTGCCAATATCCTTGAGTACCCTAATTCTGATCTGGCAATACCCTAACTGGAGTAGGAGACAATGAACCATTCACTGTCTTCTTCCCTGTCCCTTGGCACCGCCAACAGGGATGGCTTCCACCATAAATTAATGATCAATAGCTTCTTTTAGGACCTCAAGTCTGCCCTGAAATTTTACTACAATTTCAACACCAACTTTCACTCTTCGTAAGATCTATCTCTAATCTTGTTCCTTCTCTTCTCCTCAAACCTCGATTTCTACTAGTCGATCAACATTTAAGTGCACATAGGGAGGTATAAGTCAATGGGAATCAAGTAGGGGAGAGGGGGAAGGAGGGGTTGGGTTAATTCACACTAACGGGTACAATTTCACACATTCTGTGCGAAGGGCACACTTATAACTTTGACCTGAAATGTACAAAACAAACTGTGAAATCAAAAAGTGTGTACCATTGTAATATTCTGAAATTTAAGAAACCATTTATTTCTTTTAGTTCTTAGACTCAGCAGAGGACCTTGCTTCTTACTCTATAGAGAAAATATTTTAACTACTAATTCGATTTAACAGATATAGTACTATTTAGATTATCTAGTTCTCCTTTAGTTAGCTTTGGTAGTATATCAACCTGGGTCCAAGCAGGAGAAAGACATCACACAGCAACGTATTAAAAAAAAAAGTTTAATATCAAGAATAATTAACCTAGGGGATTATAATAACAAAGGATTGGCTAATAAAAGGTATAAAGATTTACATAGTATATATGAGTGGCAGATAGAAGGAATAGTTGTTAATCCTAAAGCTGAGCTAGAGCACCCAAAGAAGCCCCATCCCTTGCTCCTAGGACTGAGATCCAGACTTCTTTGGGGAAGTCATGGCCAGGTGTGTGGAATGGCAGTCACTTGCAGAACTTGCTGAAATCAACCCTTCAGGGTGCCAGAAGACAGCTGTCTTCACTAGGTGGTCTTAGCAGAGGCCCTTTGCTACGAGACCACTCAAAAGAAGTGTTGGGGGAAGATCTGGGTTATTGGGTGCTACTGGCCGCTGGGCACTGCAGGAGCCGGACACTGGAGGAACCACCTGCATGGTGGGATTGGTGGCACTCTGCTGCAGAACCATCCAGCGTTAGGGCGCACAGCAGATGCTTGGGGAAGTTTCTGGCCACTGTGCGCTCCAGGGACTAAGCGTTAGAGAAAGTACAAACACTGAGGAAGCCGAGTACTGCAAATGTTTTCAGCCTGAAATGTCTCTCCAGTGCCCTGTACCGGCAAAGCTTCATTGCCATTTGGCAAAAGAAAAAATATTTACAGGGTCCAGATCTATTTTCACAGAACAGTCTATAAGAGTGAATTTGGAGCTGAGAGGCAGCAAATTAATAACCAATACAGATCGTTTGTGTCTTTCAAGAAATTTGGACATTTTATTGAAGTCTTCAAATTTATTGATATAAAGTTGTTGCAACTAATTCCTTATTGTCTTTTTCATGATTGTCTGATCTACAGTAGTGTCTCCTCTTATCCTTACTATTGGTGATTTGCCCCCTATATTTCCCCCCTATATTTCCTGATTAGTCTGCCCTAGACGATTATTGATTTTGTTGATCTTCTTAAAGAAGCAGCTTTTGGTTCCAGTGATTTTCCCTATTGTTATTCTGTTTACTATTTTATTGATTTCCATTCTCATCTTTATTATTTCCCTTTTCTGCTCACTTCGATTTTACTTTGATCTTTTTGAAAAATCATTTTTAAGTGGAACATGAAAACCTTTCTAGAGTCTGCCTTGCAACTGGGCTCCTGTTCGCTGGCTACTACCAGCCTGGTGAGGGCTGGCATCTGGGGTCTGGCTGCTTGGGCTTCTCCTAGAAGGATTTCCTGGAAGTGATTCCTGATTTTCGGACATCTAGAGCAGGGAATTCTACCGCAGGGGGATCAGATTCCTCATGGAGGGACAAAGGCCTTCCAAACGGCTGAGCCTCATGGCCTCTGATCAAGCTTCAGATGGGTGCCCTGAGGAACCGGGCTGCTCTGCTGATGGCCCCAAGGAAGCAGATGTCCCCTCAGAGCCAGGCCAACCCACAAAACGCATCGCTTACGTGAGACCCCTAAGACATGAGACCCTGGCTTATACAGAGGTGTTTCAGGCTGCAGAAAGAGGTGGCCGAGTGGAAAGGAGCCATCGAGGACGCTGCAGTAGGGCAAGCCGCTCCGGGGACGCTGGTCTCCGTGAGGAACCAGATTTGCACATGCAGACGAGCCACGGTGTGGAGCCAGAAGCCGGGAGGGCCTCATCTTTACCCCACACCCAAACTATCCAGCAGGGCCCCAGCAGCTCCCCAGCTCTGCCTGAGGTGTTCCGCCAGCAGCTGCCCTTTGCCTCTGGATATGCAGCCCTCATGAGGCAGCCCCGGGCAGCCATCTATCCTTGCATGTGTTTCAGACCTATGTATAGCTCAGTTTTGAGCTTCACGCAGACCTCCTTCGGCACCTACATGGTCTTCACCCACACGGCAAACTAACCTTTCACCTGCTGCCGAACTCTCCCATCTGGGCTTTTACTAAATACTGCTTTCCTCCAGATCAAGTCCCATTTCTGCCCCTTCTCTTCTCCCTCCCCATGTATCCCAACCAGAACCTCTACCTGTATTTTCAGGATTGAGTCCCCAAGCCCTGCGCTTAGGACTCTTACAGAACCACCCATCTGCCTTCTAGTATTTTTATGCTTTTTTACTTTTTAGCAAAGATGCACATTTGTTTAGTGGCTCAGTGGTTGTTAAAATAAGCCAGTAGTCTCCCTGGACCTCCCCCACCAACTTTTTCTCACTCCCTAGATAAAGCTTATTCAGGTTGTTTGCAC
>CAUYRH010048775.1:0-19228 GCA_963574655.1 Perodicticus potto | reverse complement strand
CAAGAATTCAAGGAATTCAAAGACCAAATGATCAAAGACTTGGACACATTGAGACAAGAAATTGCAGCCCTCAAAGATCTGAGAAACAAAGTAGAATCCCTCAGCAACAGAATGGAGCAAGCAGAAGAAAGGATTTCTGACGTGGAAGACAAAGCTATCGAACGCTCTCAAACCGACAAAGAGATAGAGAAATGGAAGGCAAAAACAGATCATTCTCTCAGATAGCTCTGGGATAACTCGAAGAAAACCAACATTTGTCTTATAGGGATACTTGAAAATGATGAAGTGGCATCACAAAGCCCAGAGTCTCTTCTCTATGAGATTATGAAAGAGAATTTTCCAGACATGCCAAAAGATTCTGAAATTCAGATAGCAGACAGTTTCAGAATCCCAGCACGACTCAACCCAAATAAGACATCCCCCAGGCACATCATAATTAAGTTCACTAAAGTTAATATGAAGGAGAAAATTCTGAAAGCAACCAGACGCAAGAAATCTATAACCTATAAGGGGAAGAATATTAGAATAACTGCAGATCTTGCTGATCAAACCTTTCAAGCAAGAAGAGAATGGACATCAGCTTTTAATCTCCTAAAACAAAAGAACTTTCAACCCAGGATCCTGTATCCAGCTAAACTGAGTTTCATTTATGACGGAGAAATTAAATACTTTAATGACATCCACTTGTTGAAGAAATTTGCCATAACTAAACCAGCTCTCCAGGACATTCTCAGACCTCTTCTCCATAATGACCAGGGTAATCCTCCAACACCAAAGTAAACTCATTTACTCAAACTCAGAAACTTTTTATCAAAGTCCAACTCACACAGTGACAAAAGGATTAAAAATGTCCACGAGATTTTCTCAAGATTTATCATTGGTTTCAATGAATCATGTATCTTCACCGAGTCTGGTCTACAGGTTCTTTAGCTTAACCTTCAAGTTCTCTTCCTCTCACTTTTCAGTTATTTTGCCTCATATGGCCTTGAATATACTTTTACAACTCCATTTGGGTATTTTAGCTTACCCCACTCCCAAACTGCATGCCTTTTATTCATTTTCTTCATCTGTATCAATCCTACCAAAATATGGCAAACATACTACATTTAACAAATGATGTTGAATGATTTGGTTGGATTATAATTGGTATCTCAGTAGCCAATTTTATAGAAACCTGTGTATCACAGCTTCTTGGATGATGAACAGAATATTAGGTTTTACTTTTAATTTATTTAGGTCATTGCCTTCCAGATATAGTGTGTGTTATTAAATAAGATCCACAGAATTTGAGTTTGGAGGACTCATTAAGGCTTAAATTCATCATCTTCTTAAAATCTCTAACTGTTCTGGACTACAAATCATGCTGTGTTCCTTGTCTTTTTCATCACTATTATTACCATATTAACACTAAATACTTTAAAGAACATCAACTGTGGATTATAGGATCCATATGAAAAAGATTCCCTGGAGAGATGCTGGTACTCAGTGGTAGCGCACACACGTTCCCTCACGCGATAAACTCTCCTCATCGTATCACACAGGTGAGCAGCTAAACTTCAGTACTTCTGGCTTCTTTCCACATATCCTCTCTTGGAATTTTTGTCTATGGACTTATTTAAATGTGTAAATACAGCTGTAAGGACAGTACATAGCAAATTTCAGCATAAAAAGGAGCTAAAGCTCAGGGAAAAGTTCTGATTGGGTAATGAATTTGCTCCAGCCCTGTTTACTGGAGAGTATGGCTTCCAGGCAAGTTGGAAACCTTCTCAAGAACAGTAAGAAGAAGCAAATCTATGATCAGTGGAGTATTCTCAAAGATCTAACTTTCACAAGGTGACAACTTTAAGCAAGACGTTTTGGAGTAATATCTGAAGGATGGTTCACAGAGAGACAATAGTCAGAGGGAGGCTGGTTCACCAACAGAAGCTCAGACTTTGGAGGAAGCTCAGTTTAATCAGATCCTTGAATAAATTCCTGGGATGATGTTCTTACTTCTTTATATCTTCTGAGAAGTTTGTACACTACAGTACAAGTTTTGTGTTCTTAATGATGAGAGAGTTATCGAAACAGAAATCAATGACATAGCATGATTTATTTAGAAGGGCGGGATGTGTATACTGCATTTAGATGTGGTTTAGTCAAATATTTTATTTCATGAAAATCTGGGCATGTAAATGGTTAATATTTATTTTTATAAAAAGTACATTTCATGTGAACACCTTACCCCATACCTTCTTCGCTGTGTCGGCTCAGAGAGCCTTTCCTTTGTGGTGTGACAGTGGCCCTACAGTGCCCTTCACAAGATGTGATGAAACACTCATCTTTCCAATCCGACGTAAACAACTCAGAGAAAGTCTTTGTAAATGACATTTCTTGCTGCTTAATGCTGACTTTTCTATCATAACCACAATAACTTCTGATATCATCTTTGTTTATTAATATTGTAATTAATGCTGATGATAGTTGTCCTTGTGCCTTCAGGAGACTTAGAACAAATGAAGCAGCTTTGAGACTGAACTAACTAAACAGGGTTTGTAGTGATCATCTTTTAATCAACAAAGTTGCTGTGGGTATAAATCTAGGCAGTTACTTTGTAATTGGAATGATTTTAAGAGATTCATGAAACATAGAAGCCTGCTTGATGTCACCCTCAGGCTGAAAGAAGAGTTAAAATAAAAGAAGAATTAATTCAGGAATCTTTCCACGAGGAAGTCAAGGGCATGAGTGAATGAATTTGCAAATTTAAAAATTGTTTAATGAAAGGTTCATGAAAGCTTGAAATGGCAGGACCAGGGGCTCATTTTAAAACTGAATGATTCTGTCACAATTCTGAATTTTTTCCATAGTTAGTCTAGGTATGCTATGAGATCGAAAGTACATTTTCAAACAAGTTACAACATTCTTAACATAGCATTTAAATATTTATCTTGATTCATTTTGTAAGTAATACATGCTGTACATACAATGTGCTCCTTTCCTAATGAAAGAAAATTGAATTGTTACTGAATTCTATTATTTAGCAGACGGTGAAAGGCAATAAAATTTGAGAAGATTAAGTTTCACAAAGAATTTTGGAAAAGCGTAAAGAAGGCAGGTGAACTCTTAGAATCAAAGGACAATGCTCAAATGATGGGGGCTCTCTGGGAGACAGAGTGTTCTCCACAAAGCTCACATTGCTACCGGAGTCATCATTTCAAAAACCCAACTCTGCACATAAAACCCTTCTCTGGCTCCTGCTACTATATTATCTTCACTGCCAATCCCATATGCTGAGCCGGCAGGCAAGCCTCTGCCCAGACGCCACACCCCAGGACCTAACCCTCGCGTGCACCTTCTCCCCCAAGCCTCCTGCCTCCGTACTTCCTTTCTTCCCCCTGAACCATCACACTGGCTTGCCTTTCCTGAATTGTTTTTCCTTATCATCTTCAACCAAATGCAAGCATTAGCCTTGTAGAAAACTTTCCTTCTATCTCAGTTGTAGGTTGAATGGTGTTGCCCAAACTGCATGTGCTGAGTCCTAACCCCCTACTACCTTAGAATGAGAGCTTGTTTGGAAAAAGAGTAGTTGCAGATCTGATTGTTAAGATGAGGTCATTCTGGAGTAAATCAGCCTCCAGTATGGCTGGCGATGTTATAAGAAGGCGGGCTGTTTGTGGTATATGTACACCATGGAATATTATACAGCCTTAACAAAGATGGAGACTTTTTACCTCTTTCATGTTTACATGGATGGAGCTGGAACATATTCTTCTTAGCAAAGTATCTCAAGAATGGAAGAAAAAGTATCCAATGTACTCAGCCCTACTACGAAACCAATTTATAGCTTTCATATGAAAGCTATAACCCAATTATAGTCCAAGAATATGGGGGAAGGGGAGAGGGAGGGAGTAGAGGGGAGGAGAGAGGATGGGTTCAGGGAGGGTAATCGGTGGGACCACACCTACAGGGCATCTTACAAGGGTACATGTGAAATTCACTAAATGTAGAATATAAACGTCTTAACACAATAACTAAGAAAATGCCATGAAGGCTATGTTAACTAGTTTGATGCAAATATTTCAAATTGTATATAAAACCAGCACATTGTACCCCATGATTGCATTAATGTACACGGCTAAGATTTAATAAAAAAACAAAAGAAAAGATGAAGGCGGGCTGTGAGGAGACAGGTGTACCCAGAAGAGGAGGATGTGAGGAGACGAGAGAGGAGCCGGCCCTGCACCCCCCATGGGGAGAGCCCTGTGGCAACTGGTCCTTCCATCAGCCCTCAGGGGGAACCAGCAGAGATCACACTTTGATTTGGGGCTCTGGCCTCCAGAACTCTGAGACAATGAACTTCTGTTGTTCCAGTCATCCAGTTTGTGGTATCTTCTTGTGGCAGCCCTAGAAGACACATGAACCCCCCCATCTTTAGCTTCTGAGCAAAGATTATGGTCTTCTCTGACATGTAGAGCTCAGAGGTCCGTGCTGACACGGATCTAACACAAGTGCTCCGTGCTGACATGGATCTAACACATGTGTTCTGTGCTGACACGGATCTAACACATGTGTTTCGTGCTGACAGGGATCTAACACATGTGTTTCGTGCTGACTAGATCTAACACATGTGTTCTGTGCTGACACAGATCTAACACACGTGTTCCGTGCTGACACGGATCTAACACACGTGTTTCCTTGTAAGTCTCTGCCAGTGGCGTGAGCTCTTCATCAGACAGACTCACTACGAGGCAGATACCCAGTGTGTTCTCAGTCAAATTCTCCTTTGTACACATCCGTGCATAAACCAGTGAAGCAAAGATGAAAACTCTGACTCCACCAACCTGATGAAGAGGATTTACACTGTAGGATCAAACTCAGATGCAGGCACAAAGGCCCCACAAGAGTCTAACACCTGACTCTGTAAGAACACACGTGACCCCACAGTGGGGACACAGCCAGTTGGGAGCCTGCATGTTTCCAGGAATAAACAGCCAGGAAAAGCAATGACTCCCTGGATCCTTAAACAACACACTTAGTGACTATTAAGAAACTACTTGGACCTAAAAATTTGATCAAAACAGTTAAACAAAGATTTCAGGAATGTCTTGAAAAGTGATACGATGATTTCCTATGGAAATGATGGGTGTTTCTTGAATTCAGAAGTATTTCAAAAGGAAAAGAGAGAATGCTTCAGGTTAAAGGGACATTCTTAAGTTATCACAAATTGAACAAAAGAGGGTAGAAATAGAAATGATATTACCTTAGAAAGTACAGTGTTACCCAGTAGACCATGTGTAATATATCTGGGTGATACTTTACTAACGGACGTCATTACATTGGCCCAGAGACAAGAAATAGGAATAAGAAAAGAACTATTTAGACATTTTGGTGCCCAATTCTGCTTAATCAGAATTTTATAATTTAAAATTCTGTTGTTTTTTTTCAGAGTAAAAATGAATACATGTTAGTTATCAGCGATTTGGAAAATATGAAAAAGTATAAATAAGAGAATAAGATTCACAATACTCTTCTTATCTGGAAATAAAACACCATCACCAGTGTTTTATTTAAATACTCCATCACCAGTGGAGTATTTCCCATCATTCACACTCTGAGGTGGGACTCGGAATACACATGCGCCCCAGTACACAGATATATTATTAAGATTAAATGTGTTGTTTTGCACCAGGCTTTAAATTTAGCACTCTGCTGTGAACATTTTCTCATATAGTTAAATATTCCTTGCAACACAGTCTTTGAAGGCTATGACCTTGTCTACTGGGAATATCTCTACTAATTCATTTGGCCAAACTGCTTCCTGTACTAGAAATTTACATACATTTACCACTTTTTAAGATTATAATTAGTGCTTTGATAACTTCAAATGTAAACTCTTGTGCATTTACTGGGTAAAAAGGATTTTGACACTTTTACTCGTCTTGATAAATATTGCAAACTCGCTCTATTACTTTTACCAGTTGATACTTTCCCGAGTATTGTAGGTGAAGGTTCATTTCTTTGCACCATCACCACCAGATGTTATCAGTTTATGTTTAATTTTTTTCCGTCTGGTGGAGCCACGTGTGAGTTAAGATGTTTTAAATCTATTTCTTTTTTCTGTTCCACCTTGGATTATGCTTATAAAATCAGTTTATTGATTAACTCGATGGAGTACAAATAGGAAACACTTTACCAATCACTGCCTTTAAACATCATTTTTGGGTATTCCCTTCTCACCTCCTGTGTGAGATCATTTGCTAATCCCGTAACTCCCTAGTAAGCCTTGGAACAGTCTCCTTTCGATAAATCAGGTAAAGTCCTAGATAGTTCTGGAAGTTTACTACTGGCCACGGTTTTGAGCAAGCAGACCCACTATAGAAGCAGGGAACAATCACATAAAAGGTACATCTTTACATATGGAAGACGAAAAGAATATAGCACTTTACTATGTCACCTCCTATTGGGCAGGTGTTTTCAGGAAGGTGTATTCACAAGGGCACGAATAAACGGGGAGAAAAGGGTTACTGAGAATTCATTTTCCATCATCCCTAACAGACCCTTTCCAAATGGAAATGTCTCTTGATAGCACCTCTGTGGAGGGAGTTTGAAATTTTGCACTAAGCCTTAGATCAAGAATATTTATGTTTCTTACTGACACAGAATGCCACCGACTACATAATTCTTCTTAGTAATATAAATTTATTTGTTTTCCTTTCGTGAACCGAGTTAGAACTCAATCCACCCCTGGCAATTATACTGAGATTAACATATGAATGCAGTCAGGACAAATCTTCTCTCCATTTCACATTTTCTAGACTTATGGAGAACAAAACAAGGTACAGAATGAACATCAAAGGAAGCAAAATACACCTGTTCTCTCCTTAAGTAGCAACAACTATTTTCCTGGACTGGCTCTGAACCAAAAGCCAGATCTAATCTGAGCACAAAAGCACTATTATTTCATCATTCTCCTGAGCCAAATACTTAGTTTTTAAAGAGAGCAGAAAACCCTCACGATGTGAGTTTGTATGTGCCTCACCTGTGTGCATGCGTGCGCTTGTGTTAACCACACATGGCTTTTAAACAAGGGGGAAGGTGGGCACTTTGGAAGAAGGGAATATGCTAGCTTCATTCATCTTTTCACCTCCTTCCAGTAATTTAAGCATTTCATTCATATTTTATTTTATTTTATTTTTTTGACACAGAGCCTCAAGCTGTCACCCTGGATAGAGTGCTGTGGCATCACAGCTCACAGCAACCTCCAGTTCCTGGGCTCAAGCGAGTCTCTTGCCTCCACCTCCTAAGTAGCTGGGACTACAGGCGCCCGCCACAACGCCCGGTCATTTTTTGGTTGCAGCCGTCATTGTTGTTTGGCAGGCCCGGGCTGGATTCGAACCCGCCAGCTCAGGTGTACGTGGCTGGCGCCTTAGCCTGTTAAGCCACAGGCGCCGAGCCTTCATTCATATTTTAAAAATGCATTTTCCTCAACCATAGCGAAGGGAATATATTTAGTGTAATAAAAGTTTTTCTGCCAGTCTCAGACTTACCGTGAGTATTGGTGGGCTGTTTTGTAAAGATTATAATAGATTTATTTGGGTAGGGTATAGTAATGGAAGGGTATCTTATCATTTTTAAGAATTTTTCTACTTTTTAAAAAAGACTATAGTAAATGTATACAACCCTACAATTTCAATATCAGAGTAACGGACAAAATATTTTTCCTGATAAAAGTTTCTATTTTAGATACGTCTCACGCAATTGTTTTCCTCCATGACCTTCCCTCTGCGTGCAGACTCTCATTCATTACGGTTATGATTTTCCTTTGCACGATAACGATTCACACACCCTTTCCTCATTTCCTCCCCCCAGTCTCACCCCCTTAGCATGCCCATCTTCCCGTTAAGGGATGGTCTCTCCCCCGTCTCCTGCACTAAAACTTTGCAAGCATCCGCCAATAATAGTATAGTATATTTGGTATCATTTTTTCACTTTCAACATCACAAGTGAGTTAGATTTTTAATGCGGCCCCTCCTCTTTGTAACATTGCTGGAATGTTCCATCCCATTGCCTTCATTGCTTTGACTTTTTAGGTAGCTTTCTCATTGGCTTCCTCCTCTCCTGCCCTGTAAACACTGTCAGCTCCTTCCCACCTAATGCAGGTCCACACTCTGCCTTGTTTGCAAATGACTTTCTATGCCAGGAGAAATAATAATGCCTGCATTATTTCCTTAACTTAGAGAAATCTTCATCATCCATCTGTAAGACACTCTGAATGTCACTCCCGCTGCAAATCTTTTCCAGCTTCCTCAGGATCTAAGTTATTTTGTTCTTCTGCTCCCAGAGCTCTTTCTAACACTTACTATGGGGAGCTGTCAAGCACCATCTGAGGATCCACACGGGCTCTAATCTGCTCATTCCTCACCAAGACAGACAATTCCAGAATTCTTTGCTTTGAAAATACACATCCCTAGCCAACTGATGATTTGGATTCCTTTTTTAAGTTTCTTAAGAAAGAAATATCCAAGCATGTTCATGCTTTATTAGACATTACAAAAGGGTGACTTCCAAATAATGAATCATCTTTGTCATGAAATGTCTCCTATAGTAACATCTACCTTCTAAGTAACATCCTTGTAGTTACAATAAACACAACCAGACGCCAAGTCTGTCTTCTCTGACAAAAAAAAATCTTACTGTTCTTACTAAATCTATGGCTCAGAAACTTTTTTGGCCTTGAGTTCAAAAAAGTATATAAAAATTAAAAATGTTATTTGTCATTTATACCCTCTAATTATGCTCTGTCAATAGTAAAGGCATGTTTGATGAAGGCACAAATATAATTACATTTTCAGTCACAAACATTCAAAATAATGAAGGTCTATGGAATATCTCTATGAAATAAGTCATCCTGTTTTATACTTTAATCTGAAAATGGTTGAGCATACTAGTGCAGGATTTGATAAACATTAAATAATCAAGTCTTATATCTCCAGTTACTGAAAGCTGGCTGTTGGGAAATCTCGCAATATTTACACACATACAACCATGCACCCTCGGATACGAATATCTTCCAACAGACTCCAGTCTGAAGACACGAAGCATGTCCAAAATCAAAGATGTGAGAGTATATGCTATTTTTTCTCACAAAAATATTTTGTGCTAAAATTATAAATACTATTAGCTTGAAAATCTTTTCACTGAAAGCATGCTATATTACTTATAATTGTAACAAATTGTTATAATTTGTTTAAGGCATTTTGTGTACTTACAAATATGTATTAAGACCTCAGAAAACCTGCTTCCTATTCCCATTCCTGATGCAAACCAGTAAGGGTCCTGAATAACTTTGGAGTGGAACTGTTCATATGGTTACCAAAATTAATACTTCACGATTCCAGTTATTTCATCTCCCAGCTCTGCTTTATTCAATTTAGACTCTGCAAGGGTTTGAGGATGGCTTCCTTCTGAGATTTTTGAACACATACATAGTGCTTATATGTTTGTTCTTGCTCTTTTAAATCATGTTCAAATCTCCATCGGCTTTTAATTTTCATTTTTTCCCCCATTGGCTTTTTAAATTTTAGTACTGCTTTCTGAAATAATTGTGCTGACTTAGATGAGACAAAAAAGGCATCTGAAAAGTGCGGAGGGGTCCGTGGTAGGGGCAAGATCTGGTCAGATTTGCATCTTGCTGCTCTGTGGCAAAGAGTTTGAAGGAGGTTGGGAAACCAACCAGGAGGCGCCTGAACAAGTGGCAGCCAGAAGGGAGGTGAAGAAAGGAGTGAACATAGTAAAAAATTAAGTGAATAAATAATTAGGTGACAGTCGTGACCAGCGATTTAGCTGGCTGGCTGGCTGTGGTTGGTGAATGTTTCTAGCTCATCCCCATTTTGAATACCTTTGGAGGTTGATGGGGTTGGGTCTTTACACCCCGCCCCCCCCGCCCCCTCCCCGTCTCCTCTTCCCGCCCGTCTCTGTTGCCTGTTTCTCGGCTGGTCACTGCTGGACACCTGCTCCGCACCATCATTCTCAGCTACTCTGCGCTCTGGAGGCTTCTACCTCCCTTGCTGCGCTTGGGCAATTTGTTGCTGTGCGTGATTCTCTTCTTTTTTCTTTTCTCTTGGTTTCCTACTTTTTTCCTGCTCTTACTCAACCACCCAGTCTTAGGTTACATGTTACCTGCTCTGTGAAGATTTCCTGGATTACAGAGTTGTCAGAAAGAGCAAACAAACAAAGAAAAAGCAAAAACAAACAATGAAACACCAAGGATTCACAATGAAATCCAAATTTCAGAGAAACAATGGATGGTGTAAGTTGCCCCATTCAGTATTTGGGATGCATCTATACTAAAAAATTATCTTTTTAAAAAAAATTAAATGTAACTGGGCATTCTGTCCTTAATCTGGCAGGTCTAGATTAGGAACTCCTGCCAAAAAGTCCCACACGGTTCAGAGCCCGTCACTGCCCAGCCCGTGTGGTGTAATGGTTGAAATGAATCCCTTCTCCGCCAACCTGTACAACCACACCTGCCCCTCCTCTCGGCAGCGCCTCTGGAGTCTAGGGCACTAGACTGGCTGGCACTTGCTGGACACTTACCAAACATTCCTGGCATAAATGTCTGAATGGGCACTTCTACTAGTCTGCTCTGGTTTGGGCACTGCAACTGATATGGACTGAATTAGGAGCCCTCCTCCCAAGTTCGTATGTTGAAGCCCTAACTCCCGATGTGAATGTACTTGGAGATAGGGCCATCAAGTGGGGGCCCGATCCAAGATGACTGATGTCTGAATAAGGAGGAAAAGGGACCCCAGGGATGTGTGTGTGCAGAGAAAAGGCCACGTGAAGGGCCAGCGAGAAGCTTCAGGCGAAAACAACCCTGACGGCCCTGAGCTTGGACTTTCAGTCCTTAAAACTAGGAGGAAATCCATTTCTCTTGTCTCAGCTGCCCACTGCGTACTTTGTCCTTGCTCAGGGAGCCCTTGCACACGTGCTCCTTCCTTCTGTTAACTTTAAGAAAGGACGATTCTGCAGAGCACCCTCTCCACATCCCTTGTTGATTCTCTCCACGTGGTCACTCTGCATCGGACCCCTTTCCTGATGCTGCTCCTGCCTGTGAACACTGGGTCAGTGAAAAGCCAGAATTGGCTAACAGATGAAAAGAGCTTTTTTTTTTTTTTTTTGAGACAGAGCCTCAAGCTGTCGCCCTGGGTAGAGAGCCTTGGCATCCCAGCTCACCGTAACCTCCAACTCGTGGGTTAAGCAATTCTCCTGTCTCCGCCTCCCAAGTAGCTGGGACTACAGGTGCCCGCCACAATGCCCGGCTATTTTTTGGTTGCAGCTGTCATTGCTGTTTGGCAGGCCCGGGCTGGATTCGAACCCACCAGCTCAGGTGAATGTGGCTGGTGCCTTAGTAGCTTGAGCCACAGGAGTTGGAGGCTCAACTCCTGTGGTGCCGAGCCTCCTTTTTCTGTTTTAAACTGTAAACTTGTCAAGTGAATTCTTTTTGCTACTGATAATTCTTTACATAATAGCACAGCCCTGCAGCCAGTTTCCCCTCTGGTGATTGATATCTTGAAAATTCAGATTTATAGCCACCACTGTACACAAAATAAAGTTGCTTTTGGCAAAATATGACTTTATGTCTACGATCGCTAGCTCCTCATTAAATGAGATGAGATATAAATTACCTAGCACAATTAACCAGAATTGTCCGGTTAGCCAGTAAACAGCTCACTTCTCCTTTGATGATTAAAATTGTAAACGCCATTCAGAGCGATGGAAAAGGAGGAAGGCAAGGCCTACAGTCAAATCAATTAACTTTCTAAAGGTTACTCCCACTCTTGCAATCGTGTGCTCGGACGGTGTATCCATTCTGAGACTCACAGTTTATATCACTTGGCAGCTGTTAAGGAGACTTGGCCATGGCAAGGTGGCCTCAAGCCTTTCTGATCCTCAGTGGGAGGGAAGTGTTTCTTCTTCTGTATTTCTGGGCTTACAGCGGAGCTGCTGAAAGCCTCGGGGCTGTCCCCTTCTATGACTAATACCTGTAATTATTGTACTTAACCTTCCCTATAGCCCCCAATGAACCCAGGAAAAACTACATGATTTATAATATGATATTTACTAGCTAGAGCCAGACCTATCTTTTCTTTTCCAAGTCCCAGAAGAACGAACATATAAAAACCTTGGTTTTCTTTCTCTACATCCTTTAAACCTAAACTCAACCTAATTTTAACAGTGTTCCTTCCTTCAGCAGCATGTCACCTCTGGTTACCATAGTTACCAGCTACCACTATCTTGCTTTTAGACAAGCCTCTCAAATCCTTTTTACTGTTCAGTACAGGAATTTTGTATTTTACCTAGCAACCTGAAAGCTGCTATTTTTGAGATAATGATAGTCCAATTTTTCTCTCTAAAGGATTTCTCACTTAGCCATCTTTTTCTAGGTCCTGTTTGTTTCCAGGCTATTAAGAGTCCTTCAAAAACTTGCTCCTGCCTATGAACTTTTTCCTGAGTCTCCAGGGTCTCCTGAAGTTCTTTTCTTCTCAAGAAGTCAAGACTCAAATTTGTAATTCCTGACGGTTTGTTAAGTGAAGCAGTTGAGCTCTTTCTGTGTCTGATTTCTCTCTCATAAGCTATGGGGTGGAGTGGTCTTTACAACAAACAGACCCAACAGTGTTGTTTTTGAATAAAAATAGCCTTTCTTACCCCTCTCTCAAAGGGATATTATTCCATCTCCCCTAGCAACTGGCTCAAACAGCAGCCCACTGATAAAAACACTTTGCACAATAAGGAAAACACATTAAAGGTATGTGCTTAAAGGTAAGCCTTTCGTTTGAAAATTTCTATGTTTCAATTTTATAAGGTATTCAATGAATTGATAATAGTAAAAAAAGTAAAATCTTACAGACAAATATTTAAAACAATATATACTTATATCCTTTTCAGAGGTCTTGTAAAATACTCAGTTACGGATCAACACCAGCTCCAGCGCAGTTAAAGCAGGAGGATGAGCAGGCGAGACTGTGGCCTGTGACCTGCAAAGATCAGGCTTCAATCCCAGGTCCAACAGTCACCAACTCTACCATTCTGGTTACTTTCCCAACAAAACAGGAATATCCCCTTCTGCAGAGGACTGAGTGAAGTCATCAACGCAACATTCCTTATAGACTCAGTTACATTTTTCCTTTTCTGTGTTCTCAGTAAGACATTCGCATTAAGAGACTCGGCTCCTTATTTGGCACCAGAATGGTTCTCGGCAAACCCTGACAGATATATGTCGTCCTGGGGAACCACATAAGGCCATTTCTGCCAATCAATCAGATTCCTCGTTGGACAAATGCAACCAGCCTGCAAACAATTCCCTAGGTAAGCTTGTAAAATAAATGTAGACCAAAGCCCATCTTTTCCCCTCTCGCCTGTCTTTCAAAAAGCCAAAGAGTAAATTCCAGGTCTGACTTTCATGAAAAGACTCATATTTTTAGTCTTTGGTCTAAAGAGGCTGCGGTGAGCTCAAGGATTTGGGGGCTAATCAAGGAAATGACATGACCACCAGATGGCAGGATTGCACAGCGAGCTCAGTCGGTGTCCCCTGGACAGGCTTGCAAGGGTGATGGGAAGAGTCTCACAGTGGGAGACCTTCCAACCCCCTCAGCATGGTCACCACACAGAAAGGACCAGGGCAAGGGAACTCAGGAAAGAGGGGAGTCAGACAGGGGTTTATACATGTGGGTGATGATGCTCAGCAGCCAGGCGGGGCGTCTCTGGGTCAGAAAGCTGCCAGGGGCACCAAGCCTTTGAGATCTTTTGAAGCCATAAGGGGTGTCCGGCCTGTGGTTAGCTGATGTTTGGGGAGGTTCTGTGGAGCCTGCAGAGCATCAAGGCTCTAAGTAGCTAAAACTATGATTACTTGAGCTATGTGTAAAGCAATTAGATGTGGAAGAATTTGAGCCTGGCCCCAGCAAGCTTTGAGATAGCTGTGAGAAGGAAGCGACAGAAAGACCAATATAAAAACGTCGTCTTTGACTCCTTCATACAAAAAAGACTCACACTTTCACAACCATCAAATTACTTCAAAGACTGATACATGACAGGCACCGTCAAGATGGGAGCAGTGATGATCATAATCACCATGGCTACGTTAATTAGATAAGGTCTACCGTGACTCTGACAACAAGAAGACGGGGCAGGTGGCTTTGTCCCCTCTGTACAGACAGGATGACAAAGTCGCAAAGCTGGGACTGATTCCATGTTCAAACAGGTGACGGTTTTACTCTACAATTTATATTTATCCACTATACACACAAGAATGGACATTCGTATTACAATTAACTCACATTGTCTATAACTTTCCAGACAGAAATTTTTATCTTTCAGAAGATGTTTTGTTTCTCTGAAGGAGAATCATCACTTGACTTATTCACAAGTCCTGGCAAAGTACCTTTGAGAACTGCCTTTTGATGATCTAAAATACTTCATAGTTGTTAGACTACTACTGGATTGTGTGAACATATGAGGACAATATTAACTAGTTTTTAATTTGTGTAAAACACTAAAAATAGAAACATAGTAATAACAAATAAAGTACCTCAGTTTCTCTTTAAGAGGTGAAGATACAGCAAATATTAAGTTACTGAATAAATCAATATTTTCTATTCTTAGTGGGTAAGAAAAAGTAATTAAATCTTATGGGAATTACAAACGTAAGCTATATAACACTTCTGCAAGGTTGAATCTCACAATTTCAAATGCCATTTTGGAAAGAGAAATTTGTGAAGTAATTAATTTCAGTTATGGTGAGACTTGTAGGAAAGCATAAAAATCATTATTTGAAAAATGATAATAGAACAATGCCAATATTATGGAATGTAGACATCTTCCTCAATACCAGTTTTGAGCCATTTTTACCAAAGTGTTGCAGACTAACATATAATTTCTATTGCTTTTATTGAATTTTGAAAAATTATTCAATTAAAAATGGATCCAGGAATCCAAGGTGATGAGATAGAGATGGACAGACAGATACGGAGATCAAAAATAGCAGATTAACAACAAGCCCACACAAGAAAAAAAACCACAATTAAACTCAAGTGTGGGGGAGGAGAGGACGGAGTGAGGGGGAGGGCTGCGGACTGCTGTGCTCCCATCTAGGGGGCACAGTATTGGGGTACATGGCCATCTAACAGATGCAAACCATGCAATTTGATCGTTTGTACCCATACGTCGATTAAAAAAAAAAGATGAAGAGAATAACCAAAAACAACAAACAAACATAAAAATAGGAAACTACTTGAAAGAATGCTAATGCCGTATAGAAAAATGATGGAATATGCCCGTTTTGTAACCATTCATGGAAACTCAAGTAAGACTCATCAACAGATGCTGCAACTTTTGGGTAAACAAGTCGTCAGGAGTCAGGATAGCACATACTTCCCTAACCCACACAGTATTTGCTTATCTATTCTAATTATTTACTAATTATGTGGAAGGAAATGTACAAGGAGGATTTAGCACCACCAAGTGCTAAAGTCAAACTTAGCATCACCAGTTGTAGGACAGACTGATATTATGTGTCTTCTGGCGCCATACAATAAGAAACCTACTGTATGAACAATCAAACGGTCTCGCCTAAATGGGCAACTAAATTTAATAATGAGGAAACGATTAACAAATCCATTAGATGGGAGCTTTTAACAGATGACTGGCCAAGAGCTTTTAAAAAGTTCATATTATGGGAAGAAAATATGCTAAAGAAACTCAGAGAAAGTAGATTGAGAGAACGAGGGACAGAATGGCCAGATGCAATGTGTGTCTGCTAATTGTGCTCCAGACACACAGGAGAGCAGTAAAACTCACCTGGGAAACAACTGGAAAAATGCGGATATGGAATATATAGTGAATGATATGGAGAAATTACTGTAATTGTTTTAGGACTGACAATGGTTTGTGGGTATCCTAGCACTGCTAGCACTCTGGGAGGCCAAGGTGGGTGGATTTTCTGAGCTCATAGGTTGGTTCAAGACCGGCCCGAGCCAGACAGAGACCTTGTCTCTAAAAATAGCCAGGCTTTGTGGTGGGCACCTGTAGTCTCAGCTACGTGGGAGGCTGAGGCAAGAGAATTGTATAAGCCCAAGAGTTTGAGGTTGCTGTGAGCTGTGATGCCACAGCATTCGACCGAGGGTGACAAAGTGAGACTCTCTCTCTTTAAAAAAAAAAAAAAAAAAGAATATAAAGAATCTAGGTAGGGGCAGTGCCTATGGTACAGTGAGTAGGGCGCTGGCCTCATATACTGAGGGTGGCTGGTTCAAACTGGCCCTGGCCAAACTGCAATAAAAAAAAAAAGGCATTGTGGCAGGCGCCTGTAGTCCCAGCTACTTGAGAGGCTGAGGCAAGAGAATCACCTAAGCCTAAGAGCTGGAGGTTGCTGTGAGCTGTGATGCCACAGCACTCTACCGAGGGTGACAAAGTTAGACTCTGTCTCTAAAAAAAAAAAAAAAAAAATCTAGGTAAAGGGTACTCCTTTTTCTATTTTCAAAACGTTTTTAGAGGTAAAGAAAGTTCTGAAAATCTAGAAACTATTTTAGTGGTCTCATGATTTTTTTTGTATATTATTATTGGATAAGCATGCTATTTATCCATACCAACTAAAGAAATTATTTACCAGTCATTTTGTCTATAGCACATGAAAACTAAAGTAAAAAGTGTTCCACATAAAATCAATTTATTAATAAGAAAGGAAGTAAAAGAATAGGAAGTAAAGAGTTCAAAACTTTTACTGAGAAATTATTCTTGAATGGTAATCCTACAATTCAAAATCTACCCAGAATTAAATATGTAAAAAGTCAGGAATGATTGCTAATAAAAGAAAAAAAAGACTTAGAAGAGCTTAAAATGTAGCCAGAGAGTACTGGATAAATAAATACAGAGTACACTTATAATGAATAATATGCAATCTTTGAGATGATGTTTTATGAATATCCTGGCTCATATTGCTTTCTTCCATTCATAAATAATATTCATGTAAAATCCATGCACTGTATCAGTATCTTTAATTCAAAATTGATTGTACTTAATGATAAATCTTTACCATATATTACCAAGAACAAAAAAAGCTCACCAAATTGCATATTCAGAATTACCTCTTCTCACGGTATGTTATACCTGTGTGTAAATGTGTTCAGAAAGAGGTACTTGAATGTTTTTCTTTTTCTTTTTTTTCATTTGAGACAGGGTCTCACTGTGTCACCCAGACTCGAGTGCTGTAGCATGAGCATAGCTCACTGGAGCCTTGAATTCCCCCTGCGTCAGCCTCCCAAGAAGCTGGCACTACAGTCACATGCTACCATGCCTGGCGCATTTTTTATTATTTTTTGTAGAGATGGGGTCTTGCCATGTGGCCGAGGCTGGTTTTAAACTCCTGGCTTCATCGATCTTCCCACCTCAGCTTCCCAAAGTGCTAGGATTAGAGGCCTGAATCACTGCACCCAGAGGTTACTGAAGGTTCATAGAGGTTATCCCTGTTGGCTTATGGATGCTTTGAATTCTATTGAAATTTTATAACCTTTAAACAATTACTGTGTTTTTCTTAATAACAAAATTAAAATAAATAAAAAATAGTTAAACTGTCATCTCTTGACTGCAGCAGAAGGGAACACTTGCTTATTCTTAAAGGAAGAGTGCTGCTTCTAGTGGCCAGGTCAGGACAGGTCAGGACAGCGTCAGTGCCACCCGCAAGGCTGTCTCTAATCTCCAGACAGCAGGAGAGCTCCCGAGGCCTGGGCAGATGTCTGAAGTAATTCCCTGGGTTACCCTGTTACTTTTCATCCTGGAATTCTTGGCACCTATCCTCATGCAATTTTCTAACTAAATTTATTTCATCCCATTTAGAAGCCATCAAGCTGCAAATGGTCCCACACTCTCCACCAGGCCCCACGCCTGTCTCCTCCTCACACCTGCAAGGACAGCCATCTGATGAGGACGTGTGCCAAAGTCCCCTGGGATGACCCCAAGACAGCCTGCCAGAGGCTCCCCTAATAAATATCTTTGACCCCTTTCAACATGTAGCAACCAGATGAATTGACACCCCCTATCCAATGATTCGGGCCTCTAGGACAGAGTGGGGACATGTTAGGAAGTTGGTTACGAACCAGGCTCTTCTGAGAAGAAAAAGAAGAACACAGGCAGGCCTCCACCTCGGTGCCTCCCACCTTAATTCTTTCCCAACGGTTGCTCACACCCGGGGAGGAGGGAACATCCTACCAATCTACCAACTGGAACTTAGCACCAACTGCACAAGGATGCAGGAGCCTCCCTGGCCTGGCGGCAGGTGCAGTAGAATCTTGACAGTGACCTAGAACAGCTTAAGGCTAATCATGATGTGATTCACACCCCAGGGGTTCTCAGAGAGGCTCATCCGAGGTCCCCATGTGCCACAGGACTCTGGTTCCAAGGTGGCCTCTGAACCACCAGGAAGGCTGACCCAGGCAGGGTAGAAGAGACCTCCAGCTGCAACCCTTGCCTCTTTGCCTTTTCTTTGTCATGACAATGGGTGCCTATTCTCAGACTATGGTGAACTTATCTTGTTCTATAAGTCTAAACCTTGCTCTTACTCTGTAAACTTATCTTTCTCTTTCTTAATAACCTTTGTTTCATGCCTGCCTTAAAAAAATATTTCATATTTCAAATTGTATATAAAACTAGCACATTGTACCCCACAATTGCATTAATGTACACAGCTATGATTTAATAGATTAAAAAAATAGTTAAACAAGAGCTTGGATTCCAAATAAATATATGTGACACTCCCAACTTCAATCCCTTGTTATTTATGCCATTTTATGTGCAGCTCCCACTTTTGCAATGTTTCTTATTACAAATAAGAGCAGCATCTCATCAACCAAAACTTTCACTTACAATCACATAGAACCTACCATAGGGTTAGCTAGGAGACACTAACCCTAGCCGAGTTGCTTGGTGGTAGATCAGTACAATCAACAATAACAAGAAAGCAGCTGCTGCCACAAACAACCCTCTCTGTGAGTGGGCAAGAGATTCAACCCCAAACTTCCCTAAGGATGACAGACGAATGGCTAACAAACACATGAAAACGTGCTCATCATCTTTAATCATCAGAGAAATGCAAACCAAACTCAAAACTTTGAGATATCATTTAACTCCAGTAAGAGTAGTCCATATCACAAAATCCCAAAACTACAGATGTTGGTGTGGATGTAGAGAAAAGAAACCACTT
>CAUYRH010048774.1:0-14400 GCA_963574655.1 Perodicticus potto | reverse complement strand
CCCGCCCCCACCCCCCCCCAGACGGCGCCCCCCCCCCCCCCCCCCCCACACCTCGCCCCCCACGTCCCGCGGGGGGCCCGGGCCCGGCTCCGCCAAGGAAGGTAGGGAGGAAAGGAAGGGAGGAAAGGAAGGAAGGAAAGGAAGGAAGGAAAGGAAGAGAGAGAGAAAGAAAGAGAGAGACACATGAGAGAGAGACTAGAATTAAAAGTGGGAGCTCAGGGGTCTATTGCCCCTTTGTGGGATTCCAGCAATGGCTCCAAGTGTTTGCTCCACCCTGCTTTTATTGAAGTCTTTTTGCTCAGAGGGCAAGATGAGGGAGGAAAGAAAGATGCCAGCAGTTTCTGAGTGAACATATCAGTTCCTACTATTATTATTATTAACCATAAGGATAGCCTTGAGAAACCTGAAATCTGAGCCTTGTATTGGGAGATCCTCCCACTTGAGATCACACACACAGATTTCTAGGGAGATGTTAAACTCCACTATTTCCCTGTGGAGTAAAATGCCACCAGTGTTCATCTCCTCTGAGGAATTGGTGGAAAGGAGCAATTTTCCTCCCATCACCACCACAGAGGATCTTCCTCTGCGATAAGGGATGTAAGCTATTTTGCCCATATCTCAGGGCTTAAGCTACTCCCTTGAGCTCTGCCCCAGGCAAATGCAAATCTCCACAATGGGTATCTGCTTTGCCTGTTTACTAGGCAGGAGACACCAGTTAATCTATCTTTCTAGGTCTCGTCATAGCCTCTTCTATGACCATTTTTCCTCAGAGTGCTCACAGACCCAGTAAGGGTGTTTGTAAGCTGTGTCCTAACAGGCTAGAATTTCAGAAAAGGCAGGAACCTTGCTAGCAATGGCTAGCTTAAATGTAAAGTAGCTGACTTTCCTTTGTTCCGACTCACTCAGCTTACTTTTTAGTTTTCCTCTTTTTCTGGGGGTGCTTTCCTTTGTCAAGAATGGGGTCTTCAGTCCCCATTCTCCCTGCACTCCACGAGGAAAAGAGTGAATTCATCTCTGTATTCCCAGTGTTTAGTATTTTGTTGAATTAGTGAATAAGACAATTTCTATTCTTTATCAAGAATCTGAGATGTGATGGAAAAAATAGTGTCTCTACTAGTGGTTTTTTTGGGGTTTTTGTTTGTTTATTTATTTTAACAGAGTCTCACTCTGTCACCTGGCCAAGCTCACAGCAACCTCAAATTTCTGGCCTCAAGTGATCTTCCTGCCTCAGCCTCCTGAGTAGCTGGGACTGCAGGTGCCCACCACAATACCCAGCTAATTTTTCTATTTTTCTTTTTTAGTAGAGACAGGTTCTCTTGCTGAGGCTGGTCTTAAACTCCTGAGCTCAAGGGATCCTCCCATCTCAGCCTCCAAAGAGGGCTGGGATTACAGGTGTGACCACTGTGCCCGGCCTCTACTCCTCTCTGGATTCCTCAGTCCGGCCTTTGCTTCTGCACTGACATGCTCATACACAGAATAAGCACGACCTGCCATGATTACTACAATTTCTAAGTTTGCTTTAAATCTTCATTTGTAAACTTTTAGCTTACTTACTTTGGTATTTTTATTGGATCCCATTCCCCCAGGTCTCCCTTTAAACTTTAGGCATATACAATGTGGCCTTGTACATAACAGATTGAGGTTTTATTGCTATTATTGCTTTTATTTCCTGCACAAACATTCATGTTTCTTTTATTTCCTATCACTGAATATTTTCCTAATGACACAAATCATTAAAGGGATCCATAAGAACTGATTTTATACCTGTGGCTCTGGTTAGACACAATCTCAGAAAGGGGATTTGTGGCTGGTCTATAGTGTCCTCGCCTTACTTAAAAAATATTACTCCCTCGACTTCATCTCAGTGTCCAATTACCATTTCATTTTCCAAAACTGTACATGCCAAAATGTATAGAGTGGGGGAAATCTACATTTCTACCTCCGTTTCCTCACCATCCACTTATACCTGAACTCACTGACAACTGGTTTCAACTTCACCACCTCCCCAAACATATCACTATCTTTAAAGCCCCCCGGGCCTTTCTTCTGAACTGTGCCAGTTACCTGTTTTCAAGCTCTTCTTTCATGCTTGCTTAGTTGCATGTCAAAATGTGAAATAAAACAAAATTCCCCAAACCAAAAGCCTCTCCTTTAAGATAGCCTCCTCACCCTGATACCTGTGACCCTGATCATCAGCACATTTATTTCCATCCTTCCTTCCTTCCTTTTTCCTTCCCTCCCTCCCTTCTTTCCCCCTCTTTCTTCTCCTTTTCTCTCTTTCTTTCCAGAGATGGAGTCTTACTCCATTTCCCAGGTGAGACAGCAGTACTCACTGCACTCTTGAACTCCGAGGCACAAGCATTCTTCTCACCTCAGCCTCCCGAGTAGCTGGAACTTCAGAGTATGTCCAGTTCATCTGCATTATTCTAGCCCTTCTGGTGAGCGGGTCGATGCTGATTTTTCACTGTCACATTTGCCATTGGCATCCTTTTCCCCAGGTGATTCCATGCTCCCCTCCCTCCCATAGTGCCCATGCTCAGGTTTCCCTCTCAGCTTTGAGTCTTTACGTCACTCACGTTACTCTTCACTCCACCACGTCCTGGGTTTTCTAAATCCATTTAAAACTTACGCTGACAAGGAGAAACATAGCTTCTTTTTTTTTTATTATCTTATTTATTTATTTATTTATTTATTTATTTATTTATTTATTGTAGAGACAGAGTCTCACTTTTTCGCCCTCGGTAGAGTGCCGTGGCATCACACAGCTCGCAGCAACCTCCAACTCCTAGGCTTAGGCGATTCTCTTGCCTCAGCCTCCTGAGTAGCTGGAACTACAGGGGCCCGCCACAATGCCCAGCTATTTTTCTGTTTTGCCGTTCAGCCGAGGCCAGGTTTGAACCCACCACCTTTGGTATATGGGGCCAGCGCCCTACTCAATGAGCCATAGGCGCCACCCAGAAACATAGCTTCTTAAACTTGTTTTACTTTGTGGGCCCCCTCAGGTTTTGTGTGAACAATTTTTTAAAATAATACTAATTTGTACTTCTTCGTAAATATTCTCAACTGTATGCTTTTTCATGAATGTATATTGTTCCCTGAGACCCTTTCTTCTATTTTTATTTCTTCCAAACTGCATAATATGGTTCAGCAGTGGACATTAACTAAATACTGGTTAAAGTGAGCAACAATTAAAAATGTAATATTTACTCCTGCCAGCTGAGTAAATATTTAATTTGCTTAATGTGACTCTGTGACAGTTTATCCAGACACTGCCATTCTTTGCTTTCAGGGAACAATCGTCTCTTGCTAACTTGTTGTTCTTCTGGGTCTTCCTTTTCGTACCTAGCTCAGTATAAAGTGTGGGACTCATGAAGGTAGACCAGGATATTGTTTGTATAGGTGTTTTTTTTTTTTAATAGATATCACTAAATAAGGTAGAAAAACCCAAACCAAAGTGTTTTTTACATACTCAACACAAAGTACCTCACCTCTAATCACCAAAACAGATGGAGAGTTCTTCCTACAAGCAGCCAATTAATTCAATAGCGGACACCAACTTGTTGATCTGTAATTCAATGAAATTCTGATGCCATCTATCTGGAGTTATCATCAGATCCCACAGGCTAAGGGCTCAATTCCACAGTGCTGGTCTCACTTCAGAGGCTGATTGTAAGTAGTAGGTTGTCACCAGTATTTTGGACTCACTGGCTATAAACCAGGGTTCCTTCTACTCCCTCTTTGAGTTCAATTAATGTGCTAGAACAGCCCACAGAACGCAGAGAAACACTTATTAGTAGCTGCGTTTACAGTTTTTTCCTAAAGGATATTATCCGAGAGGATACAGATGAACAGCCAGATGGAAGAGATGAATGGGGCAGGGTGTGTGGGAGGGGCGGGGAGCTGCCCTGCACTCTCTGGGTGCGCCATCCTCCAGGCCATGTGTTCGTCTGTTTGGAAGCCCATTGAACCCTGTCCTTTTTAGTTTTTATGGAGGCTTCATTATGTAGGCATGGCTGATTATATCATCAGCCCCTGGTGATCAACTTAACCTTCAACCCTTCTCTCCTCTCCAGAGGTGGAGGTTGATCTGTGGGACTGAAAGTCCTAACCCTCCCTCTGATTGTCCTCGGGGTTTCCCAGTGACCAGCCTCTGTCCTGAAAACATGTATGGGCTCCCGCCAGTTATCTCATTATCATATGAAAGACACTTTTATCATTCAGGAGATGCCGAAGGGTTTTAGATACTGTATATCAGGAAACAGGGACAAGACCAAATATATATTTTACAATAGCACAACCACGTAACAACTTATCGTAAAGACTAGATACTTACCTACTAGGCTGAACACTTACAAACAGTTGATAAGGTTTATTTGGGAGAGAAGGAATGTCCGAAGCCCTTAGGTACCAGACTATTGACGTTAGAGTTTATATCCTCCCTGCCATATTCTGGCAGGGAGATTTTAGCCAAGTTACTTAACTTCTCTGTGCCTCATTTTCTTCTACTGTTAAATGGTGGTGATGCTAATGGATCTCCAGTGGGGTATTCAGATGCTACACATGAAGGTTCCTGGAAATGGGTTGTTGGGTTTATTCATCCTCAAATAATAGGCTGTAGAAGATTAGAATAGCATACATTAAGTTTTCTCTGCTAAGACAAAACAAACTCCTAAAGGGGTGAGGACAGTGAAAACTAGTTCCTATTCTAACATCTGCTCTGCATACTCCAAAACAATTTCTGTCAAAAGAGTGAAGGGCTGGCTTGGCGCCTATAGCTCAAGCAGCTAAGCTGCCAGCCATATACACCTCAGCTGGCAGGTTTGAATCCAGCCCAGGCCCACCAAACAACAATGACAACTACAACCAAAAAAATAGCTGGGCATTGTGGCAGGTGCCTGTAGTCCCAGCTACTTGGGAGGCTGAGGCAAGAGAATCGCTTAAGCCCAGGAGTTGGAGGTTGCTGTGAGCTGTGATGCCACAGTACTCTACCCAGGACAAAAGCTTGAGGCTCTGTTTCAAAAACAAACAAACAAACAAACAAACAAACAAACAAAAACAGTGAAAGGCTGAGCAACTGTTCAGGTTAAAGGAAACTAAATAGGCATGAGAGCTAGGTACAATTCACTGTCAAGTGTTGGCTGGATTGTTCTAAAGCAGTGGTTTTCAACCTTCCTAATGCCACGACCCTTTAATATAGTTCCTGTGGGTCGCAACCCACATGTTGAGAACCGCTATTCTAAAGGATGTTGTTAGAAAAACTGACAAAAATTTGAATATAAACTATATGATAGATAATGGTAGTGTATCAATGTTAAATTTTCTAGTCTTGATCATTGTAATGTTATTTAATACAGTACACTTGCTCTTGGGAAATATATGCAGAAGTATTTAGGGATGAAAAGGCATAGTCTGTAACTTACTTTCATGTGGTTTGGGAGTGGGCAAAGGGTGTGTGTGTGTGTGTGTGAGAAAGAGATTAAGAAAGTTAATGTGTGGCAAAAATGTTAGCATTTGATGAAACTAGATAAGGACATACAAGCTTGATCTACTATTTTCCAAACTTTCCTACAAACTGAAATTGTTTCAAAATGAAAAGTGAAAAAAAAAATACTCCTGTGATTTGGAGACTCGACTTTGCCATTTGCAAATGGATGAGTTTTCATCTATGCTGGTAAGGAATAATGATAATATTTTCCGTGCTGCAAACTGGGACATTTTGTCTGAGAAATCTCTTTACAGTTTTTAAAATATAAAAGCCTTTCAAAGATTATAAGTTAAGGCACATTAATGAGTAGATACTTTGAAAAGAATAAGAATAAAAATATATGATAAGAAATTAAAATTTAATAAACTACCTTTGTTGGTTAATAGAAAAGTAAAATTATCATATATCCATTTCTTTTTTTTTTTCTTTTTGAGACAGAGTCTTACTTTGCTATCCTTGGTGGAGTGCTGTGGCATCATAGCTCATAGCAACCTCAAACTCTTGGGCTCAAGAGATCCTCTTGCCTCAGTTCTTCTTCTTTTTTTTTTTAAGTAGAAATGGAGTCTCATTCTTACTCAAGCTGGTCTCAAACTCATGAGCTCAAGTGATTTACCCACCTCAGCCTCCCAGAGTGCTAGGATTACAGGCACGAGCCACCGTGTCTGGCCTTATATATCCATTTTAAAATCAGTGGTATATTGATCCACTTGTATTTTTTGAATAACTCAGTTTGCTCAATAACTAATTTTTCCCCAGAATTTCTTTACAGTCTCAAGGTAATAGGCTTGAGTTATTATTATTGAAACTTCCAATTCATACATAATTCTCAATCTAAAAATTACTGCTTCTCAATGTGCCTCAAAGTGAAAAGGACAAAGTCATGCATTTTTATTAGAATGGGAATGTGAATATTTCTGCAAATGAATTTTTCATCTCTGATACATATATTTTTTTCCTGTGTCACATATGACTAGTAGGTTCTCTTTAAAATACACTTTCATAATACAGAGGTAATTTTAAAATCTTATTACCAAACAGCAGAGAATGTCAAAAACATGACAAGTTGGCTTCCAGTTCAAAATGGAATGTCTCCAATGCAGCATCTTCTAATTTTGCACATTCAGACTCATGAAGACACTGAAAGATGATGACTCCTCATAACCGTGACACTGGAAATGAAGCTTGAGTGGCAGCCAGAACCTGGGAGGAAACATCATTAAGCGAAATCTCATGGAGCTTGACTAAAAATCCCTGTCAGGAACAGTCAAATGCTCTGCCCCTGAGGTGAAAAATCTTGCTAGAAGTTGAAAGCGCCTTCTGCCTACTCCCTGCTTCAGGAACTTGAGAACTTTTACCAATCAGAAAACTGGGGCGGTAGCTGTTCTTCTGCTGTGAAGGTTAAAAATAAAAAGGTAAACAATATAATGAGAGGCGGGAAAGAAAAGAGAAAGAAGGAAAGAGAGTCTTTCAAAGTAAACACAATTTGGTTGGAAAAAAAGAATCATTTTATAATGATAGAAGATATAATCCACAATGAAGATGTAAAATTTATGAGCCTTTGTAGTATTACAACTAAATAAAGAAAAGAAAATTCTGGAAAATCAAGGAGAAATTGACAGAACTATAATTATTTTAAGAGACATTGACATATTTTTCTCATGATTTGGTAGAGACTGAAAAAGAAAATAAGATTGAATCAGCAGGCAGATATTGAACTTTGCATCTTAAATACAGAAAACACATCATGAATCATTTTTAGTAGCTGATCATGTAGTGGGGCACAAAGGGAATTTTAGTATAGAATATGTGGGTAAGTGGGAATGTATAGAAGCCACATTCATGTGATCACAACTACCGAATACTAAGAAAAGTTTAAACAAACAAAACTCTTCCATCTGTGAACCTATCAATTTCCAAACTGGATTTTTAGAATATTTATGTGTTGGAAACTTTTAAGTTTATTTGCAATTTACAGGAGGATATTCACGACAACACTGTAATAACAAAATGCTGGACTAGCCCAGTGCTTGCCAGTAGAGAATTAAGTAACTGAAAATGAGGAGTTTCTCTATTTGCTGCTATCTGTATATACTCTGCAGGATACATTGTTATGTGAAAAAAGCAAGATGGAGGAAAATATATCATATGCTATCATTTATACAAAACAGGTAACAGGGATATGGGTATGTATATTTGCTTATATTAAACACCACAGGAACAAAACGAGGATATAATAAAACAAAACTGAAAACATTAAGGAGTTACCTATATTAGAACAGAAAGGAGGAAATGTGGGTAAAAGCAGTACTTTCTGATCATTATTTTGTTTTACAAATTTGACATTGAAATCAATACAAATCTTTCATAATTACAAACTCCAACTAAATTTTTTAAAAATCCAAAACACTGAAGGCCAAATAAAGGTTACTATGTTCAGCTGGTGACTTAACTACACAGAGAAGAATTATATCAAGTAACTTTGTAAAACAGGAATTTAATGTATAAGCCTAGTGGGATACTACCTAAAAATACAAAAAATTTACAAATATACGTTACGTTACTTTCAGTGATCATGCTGTTTAAAGTAACATTGACACTGTTCTTCTAAATATGTATATATAGGGTATGGCAAATAAGTAATTGTGTTTATATTATTAAGAAAAGTGATCTTAACATGAGAAACAAAACATATAAAAGCAAAGAAGTACAGACCCTATACCCCTAAATGTGAATTGCTAACACTAGTATGAACTCACAGTGTATTTGAGTAGGTGTCTGGAAAGGACTAGCCTTGCCACTAAGTGCTCCGGAGGGGATAAATGCTGTGTCTTTATGGTACGTCAGAAGAGCAAAAAGGGCCCCAGGTAGTTCCCTCCGGCCTTTTACTCATCCATTCCCTCTCTCATGACTTAATCACTTCCCCAAAGGCCCCACCTCCCAACACCACCACAATAGAGATTAAGTTTCAACACATGAATTTTAGAGGAGACACGTTCAGATTATAGGAGTCTGGAACATGTTGTCACATCATATAGCACGAACATTTCTTTGACCACCAAAGTCATGTCAAAAAGGACTCAGAATCTAATTTGAATACCTGCCAAATTTCACTGACTGTAAAATGGGAAAATTTGAATGATGAATTGAGATGCAGCAGGTATGTTTAAATCCATGAGTTCATTAAAAACAAATATCTCTTGGTCACCTGTAGAGGATTCTGGGAAATCAAACTCCTTATTTTAAAAATTGATAAATAAAAGGAAAGAATTAAGCATTTATCCTACCTTTCCTGTACTAAGTGTACCACAGGGTAACCAAATAGTTGAGAAGGGAAGTTTCTTTATTATAGAAGTATTCCTGCTGATACGTGAATAAAGAATGAGAATTAGAAAATGTGTACACACTAATAAAATAGTGGGGTGTAGGCTAAAATTTCTAACATCCCACAAAGAGAGGTGACTGGGCATTATGTATCTGCTAATGAGAGTCTTGTCACTATCACCAGCAATGATGTCTTCATGTTCAAATATCCACTTGTAAGTGATCAAACTAACAGTTAGGAAGTGAGAACACACACAGTGGAGGGGATGGTGAACACAGGAACGAAAAAACTGCGTGGGTACAGTCAGCAAAATCCAGAATATTAGAAATTCTACATGACAAACTAACCTGGTTCCTTCACCACCTATGGGTAAGGAGGGAAACGAGAGGGGCTGTTGGTGCCCACCCGGGGCCTTTCCCTATGCTCAGCCTGACTTCCAGCTCTCCTAGCTGCCTCTCTGTGCCAAGAACTTTTTTTTTCCTGAAACACAGAAGGCCAGCAGTGCCAAGCAATTAATGCCCCCAGAAGCGGCCCTTAACCAATGATTAAATAAAGTAGATGATTAAATACTCAACCTCTTTCAACTCCCTGGGGAATAACTCTGAGGTGGGTGTGTGGAATTATACCTTTTCCAAGAACTTCTCTGAAGGATTAAGCTTTAGTTACCTGCTGGTAAATGGCTTAACAGCTTACTCGGTGACTCATCACTATTTGTAGCTTGAAGTTATGTTTTAGTTACATAGACCTCTATTATAATGATTACATTTTTTCCAAAATGCTGGAATTTCTGGGATATTTTGATGATTCAATGAGACAAAGCAGGACTTGATTAGAAAAACCTAAGATTGTTGAATGCTAATTTATCTAAGTTTCTAAAATTTACAAGGTGCCAATTTTTGTTGTTACCAAAACCACCCAGCTGATAAAACTAAAACTTCATTGGGCAAATCTTTTATGTAAAAGAATAATTTATTATGTGGGAAAGGCAGGGCACATCTGAAATCTTAGCAGCTTGTAAACAGAAATTTGCAAGGAATTCCTACAGAATGTGTGTGTGGGTGGGTGACAGTGGGGCTGGACCTATAGTCCTAGCTACTCAGAAGTTTGAGGCAGGAGGATTGCTAAAAGCACAGGAATTCAAGGCTATATATAGTATACCATGATCATGCCTATAAATAGTCTCTAAATGCCAGCCTGCAATATAGCAAGACCTTATCTCTTTATACATATATATAAAGAAATAGAGAAAGAGAGAGAGGTAGGTATATTTCTATATCATATCAATCCCTAAAACATTCTATTATTTTCCAATAATTCACATTATGGCTAAGATTTCTTTCTTGCAAGATTTCCTAATGACATGAAATTCTTGAATAAAACAGTATTTAATTTGACGGTAACATATGACTTTGATTCTAAAAAGACTCACTAGAAGATTCTAGGAAGTATACTGGAAAATTTTTGGAATATCCTTCAAAAGGCAAAGTTTAAACTGAAAAAAGTAAAAAGTTAAACATTATATATTTATAAAGAGTCAAACTATTTTTTTCTCTCTTAGTTAAAAAGGTGGTACCAAGGTTACTCAATAGCTTTACATAGTACACAATTTTTTTTATCAGATTCATTCCTAGTTTTATTTCTACTTGTCTTCTACTCTCCTTTTTTGCTTACATGTAACATAATCAAGTTATAGTTTTCAAAACCTTCTAAGAGGCTTTTTATTTTTTATGGAAAATGATGTAGGAATAACTAATTATAACTAAACTTAAGAACTGAAATAAACTAAAGTTTGACACAATAACATTCATGTGTATTGCTATCCTTAAATTAAACCATTATAGATTTTATTTTCTAAGATATTTCTGAAAATGAAATCTGCAGCCCTATCACCAGCTAAATTCACTCAAATTTCCTCTCTGGATTTGGCTGTTTAGCCTGTAGGCTAAAGCTTAATAAGTTTGCTATTTCTTGGAGTCAAAAGGTATTTAATAGAATAAAATTAATTTCAGTAAGTGATGGATTTAAAGTTTTTGCTAACAAAGTGTATAAGAGGGCTTGGCACCTGTAGCTCAGTGGCTAAGGGCGCCAGCCATATACACTGGAGCTGGTGGGTTTAAATTCAGCCCAGACCTGTCAAACAACAACAACTACAACCAAAAAATAGCCAGGTGTTGTGGCGGGTGCCTGTAGTCCCAGTTGCTTTGGAGGCTGAGGCAAGAGAATCGCTTAAGTCCAAGAGTTTGAAGTTGCTGTAAGCTGTGATGCCATAGCACTCTAGCAAGGGTGACATAGTGAAACTCTGTCTTAAAAAAAGAAGTTTATAAGAGATTTATTATAGACTCTGAAACAGTAATTTAATTCCCCTAACAGGTTAAAGAAAATTTTAGTTCCCTTGGAGGACTTTGGTTAACTAACTGTTTATAGTAAGACTGACTTTAAATAGATATAAATTATCCTTATAGGGAAGTGTAAGAGCCCATTCATAAATATGGAATGCTGTATGTTATGGAGAACCTGACTTACAGAGTTCCATACTTATGAATGGGCCCCTAAGTTTCCCCATAGAATAATTAATAATTAATTTGGTAACTAGTTTCTTCTGTCCATGTAAACAAACCCCTGTGGCGTAAGCAATCCTTTGGTGCAGCATTTTTGCACAGTGAGTAATCTCATTGTTTATATGGTCGGTTAACTATAGCAGCATTTTCGTCTTTACTTTTAAATCTGATTTTGTGAGTCTGTGCCTACCCTATGACCGTGCCTCCAAAGCCAAAGTCCACAGCAAGTGCAGGTCAGCCTGCTGGCGATGAAGAGAAGGGTGATTACAATGGGAACAAAAGTAGAAATAATTAAGTGTTCAGAGAAAGGCAGCTGCCCTCATTCATTGGGAAAGCATTAGGCTTCAGCAAGAATAATGGGACAGGTGGAAAAAAGGGCTCCAGTGAAAACATTAGTTATTGAGCAGCATAGTGGATTAATTATTGAAATGGAAAGGTTATTATTCATTTGTCTAGAAGATACAAATAAGTAACATTCCTATTAGCCCAGTGTTGACACAACATTAGGTGAGTATTAACCTTTAATATACTTTTTTGAAAATTTTCACATCTTCTATCTAAACTTCTCACATGAGTTTGTTTTTATGTTTCATTTGTCTGAATGACAAGGAAGAGTCTGGTCTCAATAAGAGCACCTTGTTTTTACAGTACAGAATTATTATTATTAATATAGCATTACGCTTTATTAATATCACCACATATGAGCCATTATAGTATTGCTGTTATTATTACCATATATGTACTACTCATTAGAGATCCAAGTTACATACAAATCCAACCTAAAGATGTTCTCAGGAAGGTACCTCTTCTGTGATCTTGGGACAGCTGGTATTAAAGACTAAATAATACAGCAGTTAATTCTAATTTTGCCAAATTGTAATTCCCTTCATTCACCCATTTTTCCTACAATTTCTTGGGCAGAATTTCTCTCTTGATCATTATGCATAACTGTGTTGAATTCCCTGTTTACCTTCCTTCAGCCTTTCCAGCTGAATGGCTTCCTGTTCCTTCTCTGAGGTTTTCACCTAAGTCCGTGATAGATTTTTGAAAGCACATTCTGTGCCATAGTGCAGTGTGAGGGTAGAGAAGCTCCCCTTGAGCAAAGTCCTCCTTCCTCTGCCCACCGCCTTGTAAACTTGTCCTCAAATTCCACGCACTTCTGAACCTACTTATATTACCTCTCAGGAGCACTTTGTTACCTTTGGAGGGAAGGATCCTCCTACTGTCCAGGGCACTGCCTGCCCCTGACCAGGGGCTCCGCATTTGTTATCACCTTTGGTCCTCTTAACCACCTTACTAGTGAAAAGATATTCATTTTATACATGAGGAAATTGAAGGCCAGAGAAGGCACCTTGGCTTCTTAGCTGTGTGCCTTCTTAGCCTGTCTAAACCAAAGCTGGTTGTCTGCAGAACCTCTGCCTGTATAAACCAGTTACACACACGGTTAGATGGCAAAAAGCAGAGCCTGGAGGAAATGGACCACTGACCACGATGTGTTGAACAGGCCATGGGCACGAAGAAATACCTGGGAGTGGAACTCAAAACAGGAAACAAACTGATGGGGGGGGGCAGGGCACTGAAAGAAGCTGGGAAAATAAACATATTCAAGTTTCCCATTCCTTTCTTAAGGCCAGATCACGTTGGAGCTTGTTTAATAGCAGAAATTAGGCAGGCAGACCAGGCTGTAGGACAAAGGAATTTTTGTTGAAAAGACCGGTAAGAGTCTACTCTGATGGGGCAAAATTGTTTTTCTAAATCTAAGATCTTTTCTTTTGCGTGCCTTGTAGAATGAAGTGTGGTTCTTTGGGTGGGGTTGTGCACGCCTCAGTCTTCCAAGTCAGTTTTGTTTTATCTTCCCTCTCCATGTTGTTTAATGTTTCTCTTTTTCCTTTGCTCTCTCTGAAGATACCAGTCAAAGAAGCCAAGCAAAATATTCCCTTTTCTCTAGAGTTAAATATTTCAGATATGGGTAGGTGGCTCTGTTAGGCAGAAGAGCATAAGAGCTGGTTACAAGGAAACAGGCATCGAGCATGTGATGGCAGACACCAAGGCCACCTTCCTCGCACCCCGCACTCCCCACGAGGTATTGTGCTCTGGGAGCCGGAGGAGAGAAGGCAGGAGATGGGTCTCCCAAGGCTTTTTACTAGTCTTCATTTTTTCTTTCTCTGAATGCCCCTTCTGCACGATCTAGACCAGGGTCATTTGCTCGCAAGCATGGAAAACAAACTAAAACTAGCTCAAGTGCAGAGGGATGTACTGGAGGGACATGCGGAGGTGCCCTGGAATCATTCGCAGGAAGTGTGTCCGGATCCTGGAAACTCTCTCTCCCACTGTCTCCTTGGCTGAGGTCAGAACTGCTCTCTAGTCCATGGGGCTATTTGCAGTAATGCCCCCTTGTAATGCTGTGTTAGCTACTCAGCTGCTCAAGTTTATGGAGAAAAAAAATAATATTCCTTTTAGCCAGGGTAATGCAAGTTGTTTCAAGGAATGCTATAAACTACTTGCCATAAAAGTCATGCTCACATTCATTAAGAAAGAATGAACTAAACCTCTGCCGTGTAGTTTTTGTTCATGCAAGTGCAGGAGTGGAGATTGTGCTATCAAGACAAGGTAATCAAGTAGATAATGATGGGGTGCCAAGATTCCACGGAGAGGGAGAATCGCTATTGTTGGGGCTGGTCAAAGAATTCATCCCCCCACAAGGCATGTGGCTTCAAGCCTGCACACTAGCATACTCAGAATTTGTTCTCTGTTCCCTCCTCTATTTTCTGCCTCCTTACAACATCTTAGCTTAACTGGGGGAATGTACAGTGTAAGGTCTTTCTATATAGCCTTTTAACATCCAGATACTTATTTCTTTTCTTTCTTTTTTTTTTTTTCTGAGACAGGGTAACCTTCTATCACCTGAGCTAGAGTACCATGGTGTCAGCCTAGCTCACAGCAACCTTAAGTTCCTGGGCTCAAGCAATCCTCCTCTCTCAGCCTCCTGAGTAAGTGGGAATACTATAGGCATCTGCCACCACACTGGCTAATTT
>CAUYRH010048772.1:0-29713 GCA_963574655.1 Perodicticus potto | reverse complement strand
TTCCATGGATGGACTGTGTCCATTCATTGATGCACTCATTCACCTTCCCCCCGGCGGAAGGGACTGCATTCATTCGTTTCCTGACCAAGGAACCCATACACCTATATATACCCTGAGGTTAGAGGCCTAGAGGAGGAGACGGGGAAAGACCAGGAGAGGAACGGAGAGAGCATCTCTCTCCCCACTTGAAATCTCTCCCTCTACCAGGAGCTTTGGTGTTTTCTGTATTCTTTTCTGTAAATCAATTCTGTCTTACCACGGGGGGGGGGGGGAATAATGTAATAAAGAATAATAAGATATATATATTTAAAAATTAAAAAATAAATAAATAAATAAATAAAAAATAAACTGCCAACAAAAAAAAAATAGATAAAAATCACAAAAAAAAAAAAAGAAAAGAAATGTAGATTTAACATTTGGCATCAACCAACGAAAATAAACTCATTAGGTGATCAAATATAGGTAGTGTATAAAACTCTATATAAAATATATAACACATTGAATTCCTAATTCCAGAACAGTGGGGGGAAAAAAAAAGAAAAACAAGGAAAAACTGAAGTCCTGTTCTGTCTGCCTCTGAGAGAATTTTGATAGGAAATTGATAGAGCTACCAAATAAATAGGTAAAGGATTTTCACCAAAACCAAAAAATATCTTTTCCATGGTGCTCTCAAACTGAAGGAAAAATGCGACTGAGAGTTAGACTTTGGAGATTAGACAGGTCCCAACAAAAATTACAAATCAAACACCAGGTAATATTATTTTGAATCCAGGCATTGCAGAGCTCTGTGACACAGTCTATTCTTGTTTTATTTAACTCACATCTTAAGTAGTGTCATTAAAGCTTTTCACTTCATTGAGAAAATGTCAATCCTTTTGGTTATGTTCTTAAAGGCATCTTTCACTTGTTTGTTTCTCAGCGTATAAATGAAGGGATTCAACATGGGGGCAACAGAAGTACTGAGCAGAGCTATCCCTTTATTTAAAGACACTCTTTCCTTTGCAGAGGGTTTCACATACATGAAGATGCAGCTGCCGTAAGAAATGGACACGACTATCATGTGGGAAGAACATGTAGAAAATGCTTTTTTCCTCTGTTGAGAAGAAGGTATTTTCAGAATGGTCTTGATGATGTTTGTGTAGGACAGAATCACTAACACCAGGGTGACCAGGAGGGTTAAAATGGCCGACAGAAGTGCCATTAATTCTATTAGGTCTGTGTCTGTGCAAGAAAGCTGCAGTATAGGGAAAACATCACAGAAAAAATGATCTACAATGTTGCCTGAACAGAAATCAAGCTGCAGACCCATAAGGAGTGGAGGAAAGATTATTAGGAAACCAGCCAACCAGGAAGCAAAGACCAGCAAGTTGCAGACTCTGCCGCTCATGACGGTCGTGTAGTGCAGGGGTTTGCAGATGGCCACGTAGCGGTCGTAGGACATGGCAGCCAGGAGAAAAAACTCAGTTGCTCCCAAGAGAATAGTGAAAAACAGCTGTGCCGCACAACTGTTGTAAGAAATGGTCTTATCACCTGTGGCCATACTAAAAAGAAATTTGGGAATGCAAACAGTTGTAAAAGAGACTTCCAAAAATGAGAAATTTCGGAGGAAAAAGTACATGGGTGTCTTAAGATGCAAATCCAGGAGGGTGAGGGTGATGATGGTTAGGTTCCCAGTGACACTCAACATATAGGTGGAAAGAAGGAGAAGAAAGATGACCACCTGCAATTGTGGTTCATCCGTCAGTCCAAGAAGAACAAAACTTGTCACTGTTGTGTGGTTTCTCATGGTTGATTTCTATTAAAAAAAAAAAAAAAAGGAAGAAAATATTACAACTGAAGCAGAACGGTCTGCGTGAGATACCTATGTTTTTTGAGATCCTCCATAAACATACTGCTGTGCACACCCCGCAGCCTATAAAAACTTGTTTATATAATATTTACTCAAAAATTTTACTAACTAAATGCAAATCTTTGAGTTTCTTTTCTTTTCTTAAGGGCCATAAATCTAAGCCTTCCAAAGGGATAGCATATGGCTTTGATGAAGCCATATAAATGTAAAAATAAACACAAAAGCTGTCATAATGTTTTGACTTTTAACTTTTCTGTATTTGAATTTTTGTTGCAAAGAATTTACTTGAAATTATTTTATACCATGCAATGATTCATTCTTCTTTGCTAAACAAATCTGCTTCTATTTGTTACTTTTCTTTCTTTCTTTCTTTTTTTTTTTAAAAATAGGTTTTGCTCCTCTTTAAGTCAGATTTCAGCCAGGGACTCTTTTTTAAATTAACATGACATTGACTTAAAAATCTCTAATCACAACAAACTTCTGATAATTCTTCAAGATTTACATCCTCATGACCACTTTTAGTTCTGCTTTTCTGATTTTTGTCTAAAGATGAATTTCCTTTTATCTCACTCACCTGGTTGTTCTCTATTCTCTGATATGTACCCAAGCATACATAAAGTGCATCTTCATGCACAGTGATTGTATTGTTTATATAGTATGTTCACAGAACATTAATAATGTCCGGAAAAAGTCCTACAAAACAAACTATCGAACAATAAAACGTTAGCTGGACATCCCAGGTAGTCTTCATTATTGTCATCGCTCAGCATGTTTCTCCTGGTTGCCATCATAGTCTCTTTTTTAATATATCTGATTCACATCCACCTGCTTTTTTCTTTTAGTTCAGAACATAGTTAAAATTATGTTAACTGTTTGATTTTACCTTTTTTTGTCTTCTTCCAGACTACATTTAAGGCCTTATATTTACCACTTAAAAAGTATATCATCAAATTTTTCTTTAAAATGACAGTACTTTCCCAAAGAGGAATATCGTGCTATTTGTTAAATTGTATTTGAACCATATTATGTTGTGTATGTTCCAGTTCTGGAGTTTAAAAAAAAGAAACAAACATTTCCAGTAATTATAAATGATGGTGAGATAACTAAATAATTATAAATGATGGTAAGATTGTATCCCAAACTCCTGCATTTCATTTTTGTTTGTTTACTTTTTTCTTTCCTTTCCCATTCTCTTCACTTGGTCATTTTCCTAAAAAACATCTACATCCTAGTGATTTAAATATAATCCATACTCATTAGAGAGACTTTTTTAAATTCAAAGCTATGGTTTGTATTCAAGGTCAGATAACACAGGAAAAATTCAATCAAAAAAAGATGAGTCATACAAAGTGTCAGAGTATAAAGTCAGAAAGGAATCTGTATGGGTGCTGTCTAGCTTCAGTTTTAATTATAGCTTTAAAAAAGCTATTAAAAACTACTTGATAGCATTAGTTTGCTTCTTAGTTCTATATGAAAATGTTTGCTAGATGATAATAGAGTTCATATATTTCCACCACCGTTATAGTTCCAAGGGCATCTGTGCCTATTTTGGCTATATGTAGGTAAGCTAAGAGATTTCTTTAAGATATAAAAATTGGATTTCACATGAAATGTTTAAATTCTATTGAATTTAATAAGAATGACTGTTTGATATATGTGAAAGAAAATTCTCAGATTCAGAAGTCAATCGTTTTTCAGAGTTACGTTTCACAATATTGATTCACAGCTACCGTGCATACTAGAGGTATATGCACTCAAAATTATAGAAATGAATTTAATAAAATGCATTTTTGAGATCCCATCATAACTTTGAAAAAATTCTGATCAAAACTAGATTTCTATAAGGTGAAAGGTTCAAATGTGTTTTATATCACAATTTTTTTGTATAATTTTCAAAATAACCAGCTTAATGCTTGCTCTGTAAAAAAAAAGTTATAACTTTATGCCATAGTACTGCAATGCTTTTACAAAGAAATGATTTTCTTCCTATAGATTTATGCATCAAAGTTATTCTATTTAAATAAATACATAATTTATTTCAAACCTTAATTTATTTAGCAGCAGTGTTTTCCCAATTGTCTTCTTTTGATGTGAATCTCAGAATACAGGTGGTTTCTGAATGTTGCATATCCATCATATATTTCTGTTGCCTAAACTTATATTTCTTTCATTCTCAGCTAAAACTACACTTGCATCAGAGACATACACTCAGTTATGGAAGCTCAAAGATTTTATCATCTAAAAAAGGCCATGTTCTCCAATTTATGCTATGTTAAATTTGAAGCATATTGTTCTTGGTTACACACAAAATACATATGTGTATATTTCTAGGCTTAAATATATATAGAGAGAGATTAGTCTATATTAAATATGTATAAATCTCTTATTTACATATAAATGTGTATATATAGAAAGCCTAGAAAGGAGGGGGTAAGGGAAGATTTCAGGCTTGTTGATCACTCTAGGATGTTTCTAGCCTGTCTGAGAAGCACGATAGTTTGTTGTGTAGTTTTTAAGACTGCAAGAACTGGAATCCTTTTTGCACACTATGTCTCTTGTCCCAAGAGGATTAACTGACTTACTAATTTTTAAAAATAGGGGCACATTTCCCTGGAGACTTTTTGTACTAGAATTTTTAATATACATTAAAATATTTCATTCAGTAGAGAAAATTGTATAATCCATAAATTCAAGTTTAAAAACAAAACAAAAACTACTTTTCAAGGTAACTAAATGTTATAAACTATAAGGTAGTTTTAAAGAAACCTAAGCCACCTTACATGTCCATGAAAATGATACATTTTGGATAAGAAGAATTAAACTCATCAATCTATAATGAAGATATATTTAAAGGAATTACTGAAATTTCAAATTCAGATTGATCGTACTTCCCTAGGGGAAGACTCTGAAGTCTATTCCTTTGAGTAGCAGACTTAGAGACTTAATCAAGTTTACAATTCAGAAAGACAAGGTAAGGAAAACAGTAATAGGGTTATATTACCATTTCAGGGTAAGAATCATGGAGACTTGACTGAAGAGAAATAAGGCCAATATTGAGTTACTCAGGACAGGTACATGAGGATCGAATATGTTTGTGTTTGCTCTCTAAATATCTAGATCCAATCTATAAAAAAAATTTACTGATTTTACATGGAAATTATATTTCAAATATGCTTACCTTTGTACACTTCCACTACTAAGCACTTAAATGAATACAAGCTGCTATAGCAGATAAATTCTAAAAATCACGGAGACACTCAAAATTTAAAAATATTTTAGTGAGGAATGAAATACATGCAGAAAATGAAATTATCCTGATTATACATTCTGCTCACTTTTTACAGACTGAGCATCCTTGCAAGCAGCACTCAGATGAAGAAAGTTACCTGTAATCCGGAACACTTACTCCTCTTTCTTTCTGGTCATTATCCCATCAATGTTTATCACTATCCCAATTTCAACAGATCAGACGAGTTTTGCCACTTTAAGAAAGTAGAAAGTTATTTGCTTGAAATTTAAAGTCAAATATGTAGCATGGGCGGTAGGCTCTTCGTTTGGAGGCAGGAGATAGGAGTGTTGTGCTCTGTGCCTTAGGTTCTCCCTAAGTGACATTATGAGATCTCGGACATAGGTCAACAGACAGCAGATGAAGGAAACCAGTGGAGAATCACGGGGGAGGTTTTTATTGCCAAACGTGGAAGTGATAATTGCCATCGACATTGCATTGATAATTATTCAGTTTTATTACTACACTTAAATGCAAAGACGTCAGGATATTCAGTCTAGTTGGTCCAGCAGGGAAGGTGTTGTGACTAAATGACCAGCATCAGCTACAACTTCCATTGTTCCTATCCAATCTGCCCTTACTTTAAAGGACAGAATAGCCTTACAAATAATTTTTTTGGCCTTCTTCCATTATTAGACCCATCTTCTATAGAGAATCTGAAATTATGTTTCCTAAATTTTAAATCAGATGATGCCACTTCTGTACTAAAAATAGGTCATGACACGGGTTGGAAACGCAAGTTACCATTAGCCAGTAAAACATCCCATGGTATCACCCTCACTGCTTGTTCTCACTTCATGTCCTTCTGCTCTCTCCTCATTAAGTATGTGATCTATCTTAACACAGATTTTCTGTCCTTTCCTCAAGCTTTTTCTCACCTCGATTCCTACCTCCAACCTCACTGAACCTCCAAATTCCAAGCTTCAGATTAAATATCACTGTGACAAAAATGTCAATTTGAATAGGAGACCATATGTGAGATGACACTTCCCTTTTTTTTTCTTTTTTTGTAGACACAGAGTCTCACTTTATTGTCCTCAGTAGAGTGCCGTGGCATCACACAGCTCACAGCAACCTCCAGCTCCTGGGCTCAGGCGATTCTCTTGCCTCAGCCTCCCAAGTAGCTGGGACTACAGGCGCCCGCCACAACGCCCTGCTATTTTTGTTTGTTTGTTTTGCAGTTCTGCCGAGGCCAAGTTTGAACCCGCCACTTTCGGTACATGGGGCCGGCGCCCTACTTGCTGAGCCACAGGCACCGTCCCAACATTTCCCTTTTTTAAAGTCCTTATCTCAAGCTTTTATTCTTCTGAACACAATCAATGTTGATTTTTGTATATTTCATTTCTTTTATTTTTTGCTTTCATCTCTTGGTTCTTCTACAAAATTCTAAACTGCATCAAAGCAGAAACTGCCCTCCCTCCTTGGCCTGGCAGGTGTAATGACAAGGAGGCGAGGTAAGGCCGACCCCACTGCAGCCCAGGCTCTCTGGGGCTGAGGGTGCACAATGGCATCTGTTGCAGCCACCTGAGACCAGGGGCTGGCAGGACCGCCCTGTGCCCACTCTCAGGCAGTGCTACGCCACAGTCTTAGACGTCACTAACAAATACTCTTGGTGTATCTAAAAATGTCCTTCCTTACCCTTCATTTTTGAAGGATAATTTCACCATATATAACTCTGGGTTGACAATTATTGCTTTTTTTTCAGTGCCTTAAAGACCACCCTTTGTTTACCTCCATAGTATGTGATGAGAAGTCAGCAATGGTTCAAGCCATAGCTCCTTACTAATTCATAGTATGTAACTGCTTCTTTTTATCTAGCCATATTAAAGATTTCCTCTTTATCTTTGATGTTTCTGTTTGATTATGTTGTGGTTAGTCGTTTGTTCATACCTGGAATTAACTTGGCCTCTGTAAATTTGATTCTGTAATTTTATAACATTCATCAAATGTGGGAACTTCGGGGCCATGGAGTCTTCCAATTTATCAAGTGTCCAAGAGGCCACTATAAAAGGCATTGTGTGAATTCCTATAACTCTAATTGTCAATGTGTCAGTTTGATAAAATTGCTCTTTAAAACTGTCTATGGATTAAAGCAAGCAAGAAAGAAAGAATAAATAAGAAAAAATGAAGATGGGTAAAGTAAGGATAAAAGCAAAGAGAAAAGAGAAAATAAGGAATGAAAACACAGAGAGCAAGAACACAACATTCAGAGAAAATCTTCTCGGGTCTTCAAAATATTGCCACTCTTTAAAGACAAAAGCATACTAATAAATAATAGATTTATAGTTAATTTTAATAATAGGAAGTTGGTATAACTCAGAAAAATGTCAGTCAGTTGAGTGGAATATACAATTTAATGCACTTATCCATTTATTTCTTCTCCAAAACACCTCTTCTCTTGATGTAATTTGAATTTCTAATATATATCATTGCTGTTCTCGTTGAAGAATTTCTTTTAACATCTCTTACAGGGTAAGTCTGTTGGCAATGAATTCTCTATTTTTGTTTCTCCTTTACTTTTGAAGGATAATTCATTTAGGCATAGAATTCTAAGTTGGTATTTTTAATTTTTTTCAACATTTGAAACATTTCACTCTACTTCCTCTAGTTTGCATGGCTTCTGAGAAGTCACAGTACTTTCCCCTACTTTTTTCTATGGGTGAGGTGTTTAGTTTTGTTTTCCTGGCTTTTTTCAAATTTTTTCTCTTTGCCTTCAGTCTTCTGCGGTATTAATACGTTATGCATGACATTGTTTTGTTTTGCTCTGGGGAGATGACAAGGGGTATTTATCCTGCTTAATGTTCTTTGGCATTCCTGAGACTGTGGTGTGATGTCTAACATAAATTTTAGAACATTTTCAGCCATTATTACTTTAAATACTTCTCCAACTCTGCTCTCTTTCATCTCTGGCTTTCCAGTTTTACATGTATTACATTTTTTTCAAAATCTCATAATACTTGGATGTTGTGTGTGTTTATATCTTTTGATACAGAGTCTTACTGTGTCAGCAAGGCTAGAGTATCAGGGTCTCAGCCTAGTTCATAGAAACCTCAAACTCCTTTGTAGTTTTCCAAGTGATCCTCCTGCCTCAGCCTCCTAGGTAGTTGAGACCACAGGTACTCACCACAATGCATGGGTAATTTTTCTATTTTTAGTAGAGATAGGGTCTAACTTTGGTCAGATTAGTCTCAAACCCATGACCTGAAGCAATCCTCCTGCCTCAGCTTCCCAGAATGTGCCACCATGCCAGCCTGTGTTTTTTTTTATTATTATTTTCTTTCTATTTCAGTTCAAGTATCTATTGACAGATCCTCGTTCATCAACTCATGAAATCATTCTTTTCTTGGCCATGTGCAATCTACTGATGAGCCCACCAAAGGCATTCTTTATTTGTATTAAAGTTTATTTTTTATTTTTAGCATTTTTTTATTCTTTCTTAAAGTTTCTGTCACAATCGAAGTTACTTTATCCTTCCATCTTGCATATTATCTATGTCTTTTTAACCTTTAATGCATTACCCAATTATAACATCTGTATCACATCTGATTCAGGTTTTGATGCTTCTATCCCTCTTTGGGCTTTTTCTTGTTTTTAGTTTTTCCTTAACTTTTGGCATAAGTTTTTGTTGAAAACTAGGAATGATGTGTTTTTAATATGAACTAAGGTAAATAACCCTATAATGCAGCAGTTCTCAATCTGTAGGTTACAACCCCTTTGGGGGTCAAACGACCTTTTCACAGGGGTTGCCTAATATCAGATATTTACATTATGATACATAACAGTAGCAAAATTACAGCTATGAAGTAGCAACAAAAATAATTTTATGGTTGGGGGTCACCACAACATGAGGAAGTGTATTAAAGGGTCCCGGCATTAGGAAGGTTGAGAACCACTGCTTTAATGTGTGATTTTATGTTAGTCTGTCTAGGAATTGGGCTATGCTTAATATTTTCTGTAGCTATGTTTTTTGATGGTTTCCAATTCCTCCAGTGTCCTACTTTGTGGCTCACCTGTTGACTCGAGGTTTTTCTAGGTGTATTTCCTCAAAGAGAATCTGCATCGTCCTGCTCTTGCAGTTACAATTTATTATTACTCATTATCTGTAAATTTATGACTAAATCTCAGTCTTCAGAAGACCAATATTTCAGAGCTATGATCTTCTAGACTCATCTAGAAGTCTAAAGAGGGATGGAGTCTAAAAAATGCCCTTCTCTAGGGAGGGATAAACTTCTCATAAAATCTTATCTCCTGGAGAGTAGGCTTTTGTTATAGGAAATTATCTGGTCATATTTCATGATTACTTTTCTCCTCCCCATTCCAAAGCCATAAGGAGATCTTTCTTGAATTTTTGCCTTGAGAACTTAGTGAGATTCTAAAAGCAAAACTCATGAAAATGTGGGGTCCCCCCCAAGACTGCTCATGCTACTCTATAATCAGCCTCTAACAATGCATGAAAGCTACCATTGAAATGTTCCTCCCAGGTTCTGTTCCAGGTAGGCAGATCTAAACTGTGTCTCTCTGGATGAATTTCTCTCTCTAGATCTTGGGGTAGTGGTTTGTCTTGTGGCACTGGTTCTCTGATGAGTACTAGTTCTCTGATTGGTAAGGCATTGATTTCAAGTTTGTTCTGCTCTTCCTTTTGTAGAGTGCAGCAATTACTTCTGACATCTTTATATCTTGGAGGTGAAGATGGAAATTTCCCCAAGTGCTCTGAAATTTTTTCTTAACCCTTCATATTCTCAATTTCACATTCATATTCATAAATCTTGAATATGGTTTTATGCCTAGATAAAGTGTTCCTGGCATATCACATGGACACAGTGAATATAAATTCAAGGAAGAGATGAATGAATTAATAAATAAATGAACAAAAAAGGAATGAACTGAACACAGTATGCCATTTTGTAAAAAAATCTCCTTTAGGACATTCTCTGAAAGTAAACAAAACATAATTACTCGACAGGACAAATAGTTGATTAATTTTGGTAGTTTGTATTAACTTTTAACTTTCTGGAGGGGCAAAGCAAGATGGCAATCCAGGAAGAGCACTCAGTTGAGCTCTCCTAGAACAACTGGGGAAAAAGAGAGAATGCAATCATACCTGGCATGGGGATCTTCCCCAGAGTTATAGCTCATGAAGCACAGTCAGGATATGATGAGATTGATATCGCATATGATCTGGAACAGTGGAAATCTTCTGAATTAGGCAAGTGATTATGACTGGCTAGGATCGGCTGGCCCCTCACAGAGGTACGGGATGGGAGGAAGCCTTTACAGAGTTCTCAGTTGTTCAGGGAAGCTGCACATTGAGTGAAAAGCTTGGAAGAGTGGGCAAACTTGAATAGTATACAGCAACCAGATTTGAATGCCAATTGGAATGGACTAGTCAAAAGTTGGATGGCTGGTGAGGCAGCCATACTGAGCAGATGTCACAGACAGGGGTCTGCCATTGTAGGAAGAGCTTATACCCATACTGCAGAAATTATTCCAAAAAATTGAGAAGGAAGGAATCTTCCCCAAAATGTTCTATAAAGCAAACATCACTCTGATACCAAAACCAGGAAAAGACCCAACTAAAAAGGAGAATTTCAGACCAATTTCACTAATGAATATAGATGCAAAAATTCTCAACAAAATCCTAGCCATAGTTGTGATCTATTCTTCATATGAAAGTGTGAGTGATTGTAAATTGGTTTCATAATGGTACTGAGGACATTGGATATTTTTTCTTCCATTATTGAGGTACTTTACTAAGTAGGATATGTTCCAGCTCCATCCATGTAAACGTCAAAGAAATAAAGTTTCCATCTTTTTTTTAAGGCTGCATAATATTCTGTGGTATACATACACCACAATTTATTAATCCATTCATGGGTCAATGAGCGCTTAGGTTTCTTCCATGACTTGGCTATTATGAATTGAGCTGTAATGACACTGATGTAAGCATTCCTAAATCTGTATGAAATCAGCACATTGTACCCCATAAATGCATTAATGTGCATATGATCTATGTGTTTACAATTTAATAAAAAAAATCCTAACCAATAGACTACAGCTTTTCATCAAAAAAGTAATACATCATGATCAAGTAGGTTTTATCCCAGGGATGCAAGGCTGGTTTAACATACACAAGTCCATAAACATAATTCACCATATCAACAGAAGCAAAAAAAAAGACCATATGATCCTCTCATTAGATGCAGAGAAAACACTTGATAAAATTGGGCATGCTTTTCTAATTAGAACTCTAAAGAATATAGGCATAGGTGACACATTTCTGAAAATGATTGACACCACGCCCGACAAACCCACAGCTATTATACTGAATGAAGTTAAAACTAAAAGCCTTTCCACTTAGAACTGGAACCAGACAAGGTTGTCCTCTATCACCACTATTATTCCACATAGTTCTGGAAGTTCTGGCCAATACAATGAGACAAGAGAAGGAAATAAAGGGCATCCAAATGGAGGCAGAGGAGGTCAAACTCCCGCTCTTTGAGGATGATATGACCTTATACATAGATAACTCCAAAGACTCAACCACAAGACTCTTGGAAGTGATCAAAAAATACAGTAATGTCTCAGGATATAAAATCAGTGTCCACAAATCAGTAACCTTTGTATATGCCAATAACTGCCAAGATGAGAAACTAATCAAGGAAATAATCCCCTTCACAGTAGCTTAAAAAAAAAAAAAAAAAAACTAGGAATATATCTAACAAAACAGATGAAGAACCTCTACAAAGAAAATTATGAAACCCTAAGAGAAGAAATAGCAGAAGATATTAACAAATGGAAGAACTTCCCATGCTCATGGCTGGAAAGAATCAGCATTGTTAAAATGTCTATACCAGAGCAATCTACAGATTCAGTGTAATCCCCGTTAAAATACCATCATCATACTTTCAAGATTTGGAAAAAATAAATTCTTAACTTTGTGTGGAACCAGAAGAAACCCCATATAGCCAAGGCAATTCTTAGTAATAAAAACAAAGCCAGAGGTATCACCCTACCAGACTTTTGGCTATACTATAAGGCCATAGTGATCAAAACAGCATGGTATTGGCACAAAAGTAAAGACATTGACATTTGGAACTGAACAGAAAACCATGAGATGAAACTAACCTCTTATAGCCACCTGATCTTTGATAAAAGAAACAAGAACATACACCAGGGAAAAGAATCCCTATTCAAGAAATGGTGTTGGGAGAACTGGATATCCACATGTAAAAGACTGAAACTGGACCTGCACCTTTTGCCACTTACAAAAATTGATTCAAGGTGGCGCCTGTGGCTCAGCAAGTAGGGCACTGGCCCCATATGCCAAGGGTGGCAGGTTCAAACCTGGCCCCGGCTGAAATGCAAAACAAACACACAAACAAAAAAATAGCCGGGCATCGTGGCAGGTGCCTGTAGTCCTTGCTACTCAGGAGGCTGAGGCAAGAGAATCACCTAAAAGCCCAGGAGTTGAAGGTTGCTGTGAGCTGTGTGACGCCACGGCACTCTACCAAGGGGGATAAAGTGAGACTGTCTCTACAAAAAAAAAAAAAATTAATCTGAGGCATAACACAATAAAAGTCCTCAAAGAAAGCGTAGGAAAAACACTTGAAGATATTAGCCTGGGGAAAGATTTTCTGAAGACTTCTGTGGCGATTGCAACAACAACAAAAATAAACAAATGGAACTTAATTAAATTGAAAAGTTTCTGTACAGCTGAGGAAACAACAACCAAAGCAAACAGGCAACCTTAAAAATGGGAAAAGATGTTGGCATATTATCAATCAGACAGAAACTTGATAACTAGGATCTACAGAGAACTCAAATTAATCAACAAAAAAGACCCAATAATCTCATATATCACTAGGCAAGAGACAAGAATACAATCTTCTCTAAAGGAAACAAATGAATGGCTAACAAACATATGAAAAAATGCTCATCGTTCCTAATAATCAGAGAAATGCAAATTAAAACTACCCAGACATATCACCTAACCTCAGTGAGAATGGCCCACATCACAAAGACTCAATGCTGCAGATGCTGGCGTGGATGTGGAGAGAAGGGAACACTGTTACATTGTTGGTGGGACTACAAACTAATACAACCTTTATGGAAGGAAGTATGGAGACTCCTAGAAGAACTCAAATTAGACCTCCCATTTGATCCTGCAATCCCATGACTAGGCATCTACCCAGAAGAAAAACAAATCCTTTTGTCATAAGGATATTTGCACTAGACTGTTTATTCCTGCTCAATTTACAATTTCCAGGTATGGAAACAACCTAAACGCCCACCAACCTAGGAATGGATTAACAAACTGTGGTATATGTATACCATGGAATACTATTCAGCCACTAAAACAAAAAATGGAGACTTTACATCTTTGGTATTAACCTAGCTGGAGGTGGAACACATTCTTCTTAGTAAAGCATCACAAGAATAGAGAAGCAAAATCCAGTGTACTCTATTCTAATATGAAGGGAGAAGATAATCTAATACTCAGGGGAGGTGAGGGAATGAGCAGATGGGGAGCAGGGAGAAGGCAGGGGGTGGGGATCATGGTGTATGCCACACCTCTTGGGGGCAGAACACAATCATAAGAGGAACTTTATCTAACAAATGCAACCGGTGTAACCTAATTCTTTGTACCCTCAATGAATCCCAAACATTAAAATGAAAATAAAAAAGAAAGAAAAAAATATTTTTGAATATAAAGAACAAAAGAGAAATTTAGATTGTTTAAACTGCCAATATGAGCTAGAATCACAAAATGTCTACAAGGGTTAAAACCAATTTAAAAATTACACATTTCTGTGTGATTGATTCCTGGGAAGGAGGCAAAAAAGGGATGTGAACATCAATGAACAAAATCTTTCACCTGAATAATTTAAGAACAACAGTTTGCAAGTTTCAATGTATTTTTCAGACTGATTTATAAATCCACATTTCATTAAAAATAAATTTCTCTAAAAATCTAAGAACACTTCATTTATTTTAAGCTTTAAATTTAATTATTCTTTCTCAATTTAAATTACTCTAATTAGAGTAGTTCTGCTGTGGGAATGACAGACTCTGTTTCTGACTCAAGCAAATATAGTCATTTTAATGTAATTCATTTCCTCAGATTGTCCCTAAGCTCTGGCAAAGGTGTTTACATATTAGGAGGATGTTACTATACTTTGGCATTAATAACCGGAATCTCTAGAGCTTTAAATAGTCCCTGCAGAAAACTGGTTAATTATTTATTCCTTCACTTCCTTTTCATATTCTCTTATAAGTTTTAATCGATTAATGGGATTTAATTCTCATGCGTCTTTGTTCACGCTATTTCTTCTACCTAGGTATGCTTTGTTCTATTTCCTATTCTGTTTTTAATGCCTAGGTGAGGGTCTAGCCTGTCTTAGAAATGTTCCTTGAGTTCCCCTAGCACCCTGAAGTTCTTCTCTCCTAGTCTCCTATAACACATAGTAAAAATAAGTCCTATTTCCACCTGTAAGCTTATCACACACTATATATTGCTTTATTTGTGCATTCTTGTCTCCTAAATATATTGGTGAACTGTATTTGTCAAGGGTGTTGTTTTATATTTCTTTGGTTCTTCAGTGTATAACCTGAGTGTTGCATACTCCATGGACCTATAAAAATTACTTGTTTTCTATTGATAATGAAGTCATCAAAGAAAAAACATTGCCCTCATGGGATGAAACTCTTCATAACTAGAGAGTTTCCTGGTACTTAGCATAATGAGACTTATAAATTCTCAACCATGTAATCAACTCCATTTGGATTTTCTTGGCTTTTGACTGATCATACTATTTCAGGGCAGCTGATAATTTGCATGTGTTTACACACTTCCTCAATGACTGATAATCAGAGCAAAAATTTCTCCTCTGTTTTCTCCTAGGTAGAGAGAAATTGTACTTCTGTTATAACTCAGCCTCAGTATCAGCCATGAAGCAAAGACCTAATTAGAAGTCACTGTGTTATTTGAAGAAAAACTTGGTTTCAGTGGTAGGTTGTCTGTTTATTTTCTTCCCTTACCGTCTTTACCTGTTTTCTACTTCTACTTCTTTTGTCTTCTTTCTCGTCTCCCTTGTTTTTTTTCTATGATCCCTTGTTCACTTTATTTTGCATTTTCCTTTATTATCTCTCCCCATCTTCAGAACTATGACCACAAGAAACATTGAATCTGCTAACTCTGTTTGTGTCAGTTTTACTACAAGATCAGAATGATTTAGTCAGAATGATTTAGTATTGGAATAGGGGATAGTAAGAGTGAAAAGTAGCCCAAAAACTTAAGAGATAGATATAGAGAAAACACAATGACTTATAGGTATAAAAAAAAAATCAGAAAGGACTACAGGACACAATGTACACTATTTGGGTTATCAGCACACTTAAAACCCAGACTTGGCCACTATACGATATACACATGTAATGGCATTCAACTTTTACCCCTAAATCTATTAAAATAAAACAAGAAAAAGAAATTTTAAAGAGTATTGATTAGTCAAGTGTATATGCCAAAGACCAAACATTTGAAGAGCCATGGTCACGATTATACTAATTTCTTTTAGTTTTCATCTTAAGGCAAAAGATGGATTTCTGTTGTCAGTTGTCATGGACATTGATGCTTTGCTCTTGAGTTCAGAGTCAGCTCCTTGAGGCAACTGCATTCAAGTGTCCTTGGGGCTGTGTAAGTAATGTGACATTTCAACCCTTACAAACTGACAAAAGAAAAAAAACCTCTATTTTTGCATGCATGTTCAACTTTACTTCATCACCACAAGTATAACCAGAGAAGAATTTAAAGATAATTTTTATAAGATAGTCTTTTTTATTCCTGCAGATTTGCACAAAAGATTTATTTTTCTCCCTGTATGCAAAATAGTAGATTTTGCTAGAGTTTGTCTTACATAAGTTATTTCAAAAAAGTATCTCATTAGTGTATATAATCGATAGCAATTATAAAATTTTGACATTGTTATCTTTTCTTTTACCATGGGCACCTTTAGACAATTTTTCTCAACATTTTAACCAGCACCGAAGCAGATCAAGAAGAAGCAATGGAAAATCGTACAACAGTGACAGTGTTTATCTTAGTAGGCTTGACAGAGAATCCAAAATTGAAGATTTTTCTGTTTATCTTCCTGCTTCTCACCTACTTGCTAAGCATCTCAGGCAACCTGACTATCATTGCCCTCACTCTGCTGGATTATCATCTCAAGACTCCCATGTATTTCTTTCTTAGAAATTTTTCCTTCTTAGAAATTTCTTACACAACAGTCTGCATCCCTAAACTGCTTGTTAGCATGGCAACTGGTGACAAAACCGTTTCCTATAACTGTTGTGCAACTCAGTTATTTTTTGCCTTCCTTATGGGTGTGTCCGAATTTTATCTCCTGGCTGTCATGTCCTATGACCGTTATGTTGCCATCTGCAAACCTCTGCATTATACAACCATCATGAGCACCAAAACCTGTGTTCAGCTGGTTCTTAGCTCTTGGATTTCCGGTTTCCTCACCATTTTTCCAGGGCTCATCTTAGGGCTAAAGCTGGATTTCTGTGACTCCAATGTGATCGATCATTTTTACTGTGACACTGCTCCTCTACTGCAAATCTCCTGCACAGATACACATTTATTGGAAATGATGAGTTTTATCTTAGCTTTGGTGACTCTCCTGGTCACTCTGGTATTAGTAATTCTATCATATACAAATATCGCCCTAACAATTTTAAAAATCCCTTCTGCCAACCAGAGAAAAAAGGCTTTTTCCACTTGTTCCTCTCACATGATTGTCCTCTCTCTCTCATACGGCAGCTGCATTTTTATGTACATTAAACCCTCAGCCAAGCAAAGGATATCTTTAACAAAGGGAGTGTCCGTGCTCAATACTTCAGTTGCCCCACTTTTGAACCCCTTCATTTATACTCTAAGGAACCAGCAGGTGAAGGAAGCATTTAAGGACTTTCTACAAAGAGTTATGTCTGTATTTAAGAAGTAGAATCATAATAAGGCATTTATAAGAAATTAATTAGTAAGGACAATTACAAAGTGTCTAGATTGGGACAAAACTTTTCTGTTACACTATCTAATACAAAATCATCTTTGTCCGTTCACTTCTTTACATAAACTGTCTTCCAACAATAATTATTTTCCTTTCAAAATCATAAAACATTTTTATTCCATTATAAGCATTCTGAAATCTGACTTCTTGCTCTCCTTTTAGTATAACATGGACATTTGAAATGTTATTTTTATCAAATTAATGTATCAGTTCATTGACAGTGTTAATTATTTTTGTATATAAGGAGTATATTCAGTTCTTACATTCAGTTTTTTATAAAACCTTAATAAACTTAAAACAATTATTATTATTTTGGGGGGATGACGGAGTCTCACTGTGTCACCCGCAGAGCACCATGGCGCCATAGCTCACAGCAACCTCCAACTCCTAGGCTCAAGCAATTCTCTTGTCTCAGCCTTCCACGCACCTGGGACTACAGGTGCCCGCCACAACATCTGGCTACTTTTAGAGAGGAGGTCTCGCTCTGGCTCCAGCTGGTCTTGAACCCGTGAGCTCAGCCAATCCACTCGCCTCAGCCTCCCAAGGGCTGGGATTATACTCATAAGCCACCGCACCCGGCCTACTTAAAAAAATTATATGATGTGAATTCTTTGGGATTTTGTTTTTGCCTGAATTTTTCTGTTCTTATACAAATTTTCAGTTGTTTTTCTTTTCAAGGATATTTAAAAGCTGAAAGTTGAGGTTAAAATGTCAATGACATGTCTGTCCTGAGAATTTTAGAAAATCTCATACTGTATTAGTGTAATAAAAAAAACCATGTGGTATATTAGTCATATTTTATTTGATATGGATGTATATTAAATCATATGTATACACTAAGTAATTTGATAAGAAACAAATTTATGCCAAGAGCTCATATTTATACTTTATCTGATATTTCTGTTCATCTTGAAACTGTGTTCCGTACATCCTACATCTATGACACAAAAGTAACTAATTATTTATCGTGAGATATTTTAAGGCTAATTTGGAAGTATTAAAAAAAGTACTAGAGTAAAAAGTAACATAAAGTATAAATTTATTTATATTATTGCTTATGTTTAGTATATCTTATTAGGAAAACAATGACAATAAAATAGATAACATAAGCCTTTTCTTTAGAAGTGTGTGGTCTAGTTGTATAGAAAAAATATATTTATTACAGAAACCAGAAAAAGAATCAGTATATTTAATTGTACCAAGTACTAGTAGGAAAAGTGACTAATAAGGTTTAGTCTAAAAATTGGGGGGAGAAATTGTAGTTATATATTTTAAGACTATTCAAAAATTAACAGTCTATATGTAACCGCTATTTTGTAGAAAATATAAGAGATAAACGTGTTAAATTATATCTTAAGAATCTAAAATATGTGATTTAGAATGTGGTATATTTTGCATTAAAATAGATTAATTACTTCATCAAACCAAAGACATAGAAAAAAAGAAGACTGGGGAACATATTCTAGAGATTAAGAGGAAATTATGAAATATATTCTTTAAGTACAATATGTAGAACTCAAATTGTTAATAATTTAACCAAAGAAACCACAAAGTAGCATTTTTTAAATGTTCGGATAATTAAAAATATGTAGAATGTGATTAGAGTTGTGTTTTTAAATTCTTTATTTGTTAGGATTAAATAACAAAGTATTTATGAGTAAAATGGTGCAATATCTGCTATTTGTTTTGAAATTGGCTTCCAAAATATTAGGCAGAGATAGACTAAGTAAAAATAACATTACTTATAATAGTCACAGCTAAATTATGGGTTAATAAGTGTTTTTCATTATACCATTCTCTCTAACATGTGTACTCATATATTTCCATAATAAATATTTTATAATAAGCTTAAACAAAGTTAGATAGAGAATAAGTGATGTGGTGAATCTTACAAGTGATATGACTTTCTGCAGTCATCTCCTAATTTCCATTTGACATATTTGATAAAATTGTCCATGCCTCTTTATTACATTTTCAAATATTGCAGCTATACAGAAGACAGCTATTTTAAGACTATCAGAGAAAAAAGAAAAATTATATTGAATCTATGCAAAGTCTTACTTCTTCATTTGAACTGGTGCCACAAAATTCAAAGCCTGTGTATCTCAATTCTACAACTATTCCAACCGATGCCATGGTTAGTTACAAAGGTATAATTCTCACTGGCATATTTTTTATTTATGAGTGAGACTTCCCTTCCAAACCCCTAACTTTACTCTACTGTAATGAAGTAAGCTAGAAAATATCACTTGGATAATTTATAAGAACTGCTATTTCTTGAGTACTAATCTGTGCCTAGGTGTTTGTATATACTAATGAAATTTTAATAAAGCAAAAATCACAAACAAATAGCCAACAACTTGTGTTATCTTGATTTTATAATGTGAAAAAAAGAATATATAAAATAGTTCTCCCCTAAATATAGTGTATTAAAACAATTATCATATAGTTGCTCTTCAGTTATGTGTGAGCTAAGCATTTCGGGTGGACTCTGAACCAGGTTCTCTCACATTTTTGAGGATCAGCTGGCTACAAGCTGGTCTAGAATGGACTCTACTGGGACGAATCATCTCTGCTTCGAAAGATCTCTCTTATTCCGTCAGGTTGGCTTTGGCTTGTTTTCATGAAAATCACACAGACAGCACAGAAAGAAGATGCGTGCATGTGTTCTTGAGTCTTACACTCCAAATGGTGCAGCAATCCTTCTGTCACACTTTTTTTTGCAGAAACACATGTCCAGACTAGATTCATGAGATGAGGAAATAAGACACCATCCTGTTCACAGGGACTGCAAAGCCACCTTACAAAGGGCAAGGCTGTGCCTCACAGCTCAGGAGTAATCACCTTATCACTAATCACTTCGTTGGGTGGCTTAAAACAACTGTAATTTAATCTTTCACCGTTCAGGAAGCCAGAAGGGTGGAACTGAGATGTCAGCGTGGTCTGTTTCTGAAGACTCCGAGGGAAAATCTGTTCCACTCCTTTGTCTGGTTTGTGGTGATGGCCAACCATCACTAGTGATCCTCGGGTTACAGCAACATCGCTCCAATTTCTACCGCCTTCTTCACACGGCTGTCTTTCCTGTGTGTCTTTAAGTCTTTGTGTCTCCAGATCGCTCTCTCCTTATGTTAGGAAACTGGCCATTGGATTGAGGGCCCACCTCGGTCTAGTACAACTTCACCTTGTATGATTACATTGCAAAAGCCCTATCTCCAAAGAAGGTCATGTTCACAGATGCTACAGTTTAGTCCTTCAACAGCTTTTTTGCAAAAACAAACAATGCACAGCAGTGATCAGGTATATTTTATGAGAGATGATTAAAAGAAACAAAATAGGCTATAAACCCAGTCTGTAAATTCATGAAAAATATAAAGGCTTAGTCTTTATGTGTAAGAATAAGAGGAAATATCAATTAAAATGCAAAGTAACTAAGTTCTGTGTGTTCTCTGTTGTATGTTCCTATGTCCAACACAAGACATTCCTTATTAATTAATTGTTGAATTTAATCTTGTAATTTATAACCATCTCTTTTTATGAATGAGCAAAGTGAGTCTCAAATAGTTTCTATCTCGATCAAGACCAATAAGACAGTGAATGAAAGAATCAGAAATGACATCTAGGTTTGCTTACCACCCAAAAAATGTACGTGAAATAAAGAAGATGTTAAAACAGCTTAAGCCAGTCACTTTGTAGTGTGTGAATTTGTGTGTGTGTGTATGTGTATCAAAACATCATAGTGCACACTCTAAGAACAAATTTTAAATAAAAGAAGGAAACTAAAATTAGTGTTTCTTCTGCCATACTTGATTATGTTTTATTCATATATGGTTTTTGATCACAGTAAGATTGTAAATTAATTGGAGCAATTTATCTTATTTTTTCTTCTACCAGCCATTTTCCCACAAAATGGCCCATGCATTTATCTATAAATAAATCCAACTTGTCTGAAAATGGAAATGCCATTATCATATTTAGGTTCTCATCCAAAGACCCTTTTAAAAATTCTTCACCCTCTCCACACTCATAAATTACTCATGTCTAACTTTTGATGATGATAATATGTGTATATATAAATAGAATATATCTTCCATGAGACTTGCATATGAACAATTTTGACCGAACTTAGCAATGCTATTTGTTTACTGATATCTGGTTTTGTGCCTATCAGAATTCTTCATGGCCAAAAAACTGAAACTCACTCTTGCTGATTTATACAGGAAAAAAAAAAAAGTTAGAAAAATATTGACGTAGGCACAGCAAAGAAAGTGAGAAGGGAAATGAACAACCAGAATCAGAGTGAAAATTCAAAAACATGCTCCATAGTCAGTGTGAAAACAGATTTAGATGTTGTGGCACAACTGAAATACAAATGCACAGCTTAAGCTTGGTTTCACAGCAGGACACTGGGACCCACTACTGCCTCTCCTATGTCTGTTGGACGCTGGGAATCACTGGCTGCATGTGCAGCCCCACTGCCTCATTTTCTTGTATTATTTCACAAATGTCAATCCGATTATCCGAGCTTCAGTTACATGCTCACAAGTTAGCTGTAAGGAAATCAGGGAATAGTTGATTTTGAATTGCACATGAACTTTATGGACATCTGTGTGTCTAACCTTCACATCTCCACACAAAACGTCTCTGGCTTCTGCTAAGGCTCATATGACGAGCTCACAGGCTAAGAAGCCCCCATCTGATTACTGTCTACTCCTGTCTGAACAGATTGAACTGTTATAGCACATTGAAAACTCACATGGCTTCAAAACAAACCTGTGTGGGAAATGATTACTCATGGCTGATAAATAATTTCTTATGATAGTATTGCTATTGAGTGTTTGTGAATTCAAGTTAATGACTAAATGACTACCATGTTTGTGGGTTTTGTTTCACAGTTGAATCCTACCATAACTTATTTTACCCAATTTTTATTCCCTCCATATTTTATCACTCACTGTCAATATTAATTTATAATACAGCTTTATAAGTGTTTATTCCTTTATAATTCTGAAGCATTGTTTGGCAATGGTGAATTTTGCTTTATCACTTCATAAGATAATTTTATTTTTTCTAACTATCTTACTTAATTTTTGTCTCCTAACCAAATTTAAAACTCCTTAGGACAGTTTTATTTATTGCATTTTAACATGTAAATGTAAAGCAATACCATACTTTGGATTATATTTACTAATTTAACTTGATTGTCACTGAAATAAAATGAAGATGGAATTTTTAAACTGCATTGAAATATGAACAGTGTTGATTTCTTTTTGTTCTCAGCCTCAGTTCCCATATAAGAAACTGCATTGAGTAATATGTAACCTGACTGATCTTCCACATCTTTAGACACTTAAAATTAAGGAGGGTAAGAGGAGATATTTCTAGAATGACCTGTAAATAATAATATGGGGACATACACTTGGAAGAGACCTATGATTTTAAACTTAGGAAAGACTTAGCTAAATGTTTTTTCACTGCAACCAAAAAGTCAGTCATAGCACCATAAAAACAATGATGAAAATATTTTTTCCAAAGAAATACTCTAGAGCAGCTGTTCTCAACCTGTGGGTCAGGACCCACAGGAACTGTATTAAAGGGTTGCAGCATTAGGAAGGTTAAGAACCAATGCTCTAGAGTTACTATTAGCTATGAAAATGTTAGATGGCACATATTTATAATAATAACTCACCAAATAAATCTTTTCAATTTTCTCTCTGGATGTAATGATGACACTATTAATTAGCTTTTAAAAATTTTAAGAAAAAGATCAACTTGTAAATTGAGGCTGAAAAAAAATCAAGCAAACAAAAAATGGCTTTCGTGAAGACTTTGCATCTCTGTAAGCTTACATCAATTTTAATAAAACTATTATTATTTATATATTAAATATAATTAATCATATTATCAATTACTTGTCAAAAGTCCTACAATATAGATTACACAGGATATGTAATAGATTCATGCCTCTTTTACTGACAGAAAGAAATAATTCTACATGTCAGTCAGTATATAATATCTGCATAACTAAAAGATACTATTTAATATGTAGCATCCACTCTGTAAAAGAGTAATATCGAACACTCAGAAAATACTTCTTGCAAGTCAGAAATATTCATAAGATCTTTTCATATATCACTTATTCTGTTTTACATTGTTAATTTGTTACACACACAAGGCTAAGAAGCCCCATATAATTACTGTCCACTCTTGTCTGAATAGATTAAACACTTACAGCACAATGAAAACTCACATGACTTCACAACAAACCTGTGAAGAAATGATTACTCATGGCTTGATTTTGCAAGCTCATAACTTACTCATGAGTCACAAACAGCAAGCAGAAAACTCTCACAAAAGAATCTTACTAGATGGTATTAAACTTCTTAACATTAATTCAAGAATATTTGAGTTAGGCTTAAAAATTAAAGGACTATTAAAAGAGAAATATGTAAAGAAACATTTTTTTCTATCTCAAATTTACATTACACTCAATAGATACAGTATGTACTTCAGCAAGTCAAAATTAGCCTGAAAGTAACCACAAGTTGCAATTTTGCAGGGGCTTTTAACCTTTCCTGAAAATTGACAAAGAATGGTTGAGCTTGGTTATTCCTTGCAGAAGATGCTGTACAATTAAGGGAAGCTTTGGCTAATGAAGGCTAAGAGGAACATATATCATTGTACATGTTGCATATCCAAAGCCAATGTATGTTTATGTTACTGGAAATACAAAATATTTCCCAAAATTAAATTTGACTCACTCTCATTTTTCTTTTCCATTGTTTTGAAATCCAAATTCCTATGTAGGTGTTGACTTTACTACGACAAAATGTGACTAGAGATTTTTATGTGGTTAGCATATTGGATATCAAATTCCAAAGAGGATGAGTTCGAATTATTGTGGCCATCTCTAAATAATTTTTTCCTTGTCAAGTTACTTACATTTTCTAACACTAATTTGTCATTTATGAAAAATAAAGATATAATAAGATTTATCTCTTGAGTTGTTGCAAACACGTTTAAACATAATGTCTCAACAAATCATGTTTCCTATTTTTGTTACTTTTTTGTCTTACTATATTGTTTGAATTCTAAGAATAGGGAATTACTAAATAGTTAATGTTTTATTTAGCCAGCAACCAAAAAAAAGTCCAGAACTATGTCACCAAATATTAATAGTAAGGTGATTGTATTAAATAATCTTATTTAAACTTGCAACCCATGTAAAGAATTTGCATCATGAATTCTTGACATCTATTAAACTCCACCATTTATACGTTTTTTAAAAGCCATTTAAAATACATGACTTCATTTAACTTTGTATCATATTAGCAGCAGAATATATTGTGGGTTTTGGTGGGTATTTTCATTCACCTTTTGTAACTTTTCTTTAACCCTTTTTCATTATGCTCTATGCCCTAGAATGCTGGTGTTTATATAGTCCAACAATCAACATTCTTGCCCCCTGTGTCATATTTGGTTTGGCAAAGAAGTGAAGCTGGCAACAGATTGGAAAGAGTCAGACCAAATAACCCTACGATGACAACCTTCACAAAAGAACAAAGATCTTGTTAGGCGACTTTTTTTGTTGTTGTTTTTTGGTAGTTGTAGCATTCTCCGTTATACTCCTTTTACTTCACTGGTCCAGGCCAAGATGTGTGAATTTTGCTTTGTATGGCCTGTGTGGCAGTTACCTTACTTTGCCCCGCTCTCTCACAAAGAGTCTCTCCATCATCCCTGTTGGAGAGTACCATGTCTTTCTTGCCAGGACCCTGAATGATACCCTGAGATGCATCCACCACAGCAAATGACACTGGTGAGTAAGAGCCACTCTTCCACTCCTTCCTTTTAAGCTTTTCCTAGTAGGCTCTGCTGGCCATACTTCATTTAGAAATATCGACACGATAGGATTCAAAGCACATCTAACTTCTGTAAAACGTTTCTAGTGATTGTCCTCTTGACTGCCCCTTTCACTTCATTATTCCTTAGGCTGTAGATGATGGGGTTTAACATAGGGGTGATGACAGTGTAGGACAATGACACTAGCTTCTTGCTCTCAGGGGACTGGTTGGATTTGGGCCGCAGGTAGGTCAGACTGGCTGTTCCATAGAAGAGGGATACCACGATTAGGTGTGACGAACAGGTGGAGAATGCCTTCCGCCGACCCGAAGCAGAAGGCATCCTCAGGATTGTTGTAATAATGCGAGTGTAAGAGACCAAAATGAGGGAAAAAGGAAACATGATAAATAGGAGCGTGGAGGCAAATGCTTGCATTTCATATGTGGTTGTATCCTCAGTGACTAGCTTCAACACTGGAGGACCATCACAGAAAAAATGGTCCACGGTGTTTGATCCACAGAAAGGAAGGGCCATCATCCAAGCTGTCTGTAGCATAGACACAGGAACACCAGACACCCATGAGCCTGCAGCCATCCACAAGCAGAGGCATCTGTTCATTATGACTGAATAGCGCAGAGGGTTACAGATGGCCACAAAGCGATCATAGGCCATCATGGAGAGAAGAAAACATTCAGAGCTACCAAAGAAGAAGAAGAAGTACATCTGGGTGCCACAGCCCACAAAAGAGATGATTTTCCTCGGGGATACGAGGTCTATCAGCATCTTTGGCACCATAACCAAGGTGAAACAGACTTCAAGAAAGGATAAGTTTCGGAGAAAGAAGTACATGGGTGTTTGAAGAACAGGATCCACACTGGTCACCGTGACAATAAGAAAGTTGCCCAACAAAGTGACTGTATAGATGGCCAGGAACAAAATGAAGAGGGAGACTTGCATCTCAGCATTGTTTGTAAAACCAAGAAGAATAAATTCAGTGACCCTGGTGTGATTTTCACAAATCATATCTTAGCCCAGTTTCTCTCTAAAAATCATGTGTGCATCAAAGGGTATTCAAACATAAAAAAAATCCAGAAAATAGATCTCTGTTCTCAGTTATCTTACCCCTTCTGTTTCTCTGAAGGAGAGAGAATGTTTAAAATAAGATAAAAATAAGGAAAAATAAACATTTGTGCATGAATACTACTAATTGCTTATCAGCTCGGTGCAGCTTTTCTCTCACCAGCAGCCATCGTCTGCTCATATTCTCAATCACAGCCATGCCATTTTGTAGGATTAAGTAGAAAGAAGAGTTTAAATAATAACCAAAAATAATGAAAATGGAATAATTAAAAATAGAATTAAACTATTAATTTTTAAATGATTTCGAAATTCAATAAAGATAAATAATGGGCTAGTTTGAATTCCTAATCTTTGATTATATACACCACATTTCTACTGAATGGAGTATATTTTGTATGCATATGAGGGCTGTCCAGAAAGAATCCAGCCACATAATATGCAAAATGGAGACATGCATGGCTGGATACTTTCTGGACAACCCTCATCCCTACACCAACACACACACACACACACACACACTAGGAACACAGTAAATAAACATATGACTAAAATTCCAGTGATTTTCTGTAGTTTCCATGGGCCTGTCAATTTATGTGATTTTTTTTTACATTGTCTCTTAAACCATGATATGACTTCACAGAGTCCCCACTTCAAACCATATGTATAATTATAGCCATAATTAAGTTGGACTTAAAAAAAAATCCCTTCTGGGGTGGCCAGCACCTATGGCTCAGTGGGCAGCCCCATGTACCAAGGATAGTGGGTTCCAACCCTGCTCCCGGCCAAACTGCAACAAAAAATAGCCATGTGTTGTGGCGGGCTCCTGTAGTCCCAGATACTCGGGAGGCTGAGGCAAGAGAATTGTCTAAGCCCAAGAACTGGAGGCTGATGTGAGCTGTGACGCCACAGTACACTACAGAGGGCGACAAAGTGTGACTTTGTCTCTTAAAAAAAGAAAACTCTTCTGCACAAATATGTCTTGCACTAAAGAAGCCATCCTCCTAACAGCTATCTCAACTCACATCCATCAGAACAGTTCTGCTCGTGACCATCCATATTCTCCAAAACTATGTGATCAGAAGGAGTGAGGAGTGAGTCATTTACCATTGCATGCCTACTAATACATACACTTACTGCTGTTTCTCAGCTCATCTGATCATAAAAGTAATAATTTAACTATTATGAAGTCAATCACTGTCTCTTGCTTAGAATGAAATATTTTGACCAACAGTAGAATTACACAAAACTTTCTTCTGTACAAGTCATTCTTTGCAATACAACATCAAACATTAGTAATTGCTGAAACATGTGGTTGGAAAAATGATTTCATAATGCTACATTGGACTTTAGAAGAATATTTTTTCAAATATTAAGACTAGTTAAATATTGGCTCCATTATTCTATAATATATATGTCTAATTCAATTCAGAAAATGTTGGATACTTTATTTTATAGTCAAATATATTTAAAACAAATTTTGCCTCTGCAATAAAGGTGCTAAAAACCCTCAGCATATAGGACCATTCTAAGATAAGTGGCTATTTTGAAGAATTCTATGTTTTATTCTACTCTAAAGATATATACTTCAGTAACATCTCACTGGTCTATTTTGCATATTGTAAGTTCTCAGATCAGTATTCTGAACAGCATAATGGGAGGGACAACTCTGGTGATCTCAGGGTGTCCATGAGACCCATAATAAGTCCCATAATAACAGGTAACAGATGTAACAGTGACTGCAACCAATATCCTCTCACCACTTCTTCCCTTATCATCGTATGAAGTAGCAACAATAGTAACATTATTCCTAATATATTAGCAAATTTATGAAAAATTTCACATTCATTATTTCACCAACATTCTGGAACAATTCTAAACTTCTTACAGCTCTAAAAATACTCCATTATTTGTTCCATAAAAGAAAATACATGAGTGGGTGAAAGGATCAAGACTTTATAATACACTTAAAATATTTTGTGTGTCCTAAAATGTCTCAACCACTACTACCTCTCAGAATTCTGGTATTGACAATGGCAGAAGCAGTACTGAGTAATAATGGCTATAGTACACAAACCATGTTACATAGAAATAAGACTATCAAGAAATGGTAAGTTTCTCAAAATTTCAACCATCAGGACTGCACATTTTGTACTTTGCAAAACCACATTTAAATTTAATAAAAGTTTATAGAACTAGATAGTGTCACCAAAAGGACCCGCAAATATCCTGCTCAGTCTTTCTATATCCTAAAAAGCCTATGTATTACATTGCATATATTCTCCAAAGAAGATTTGTCAGCAGTAATACTGTAATCACTACCACAAATTTATTAAGTCTTAAAAAAAAAACTTTCAAACTGTTACGTTGCCATGATTATTACATAGTTCTAGAGAATATGCTTTTATTTGTTGCATGGTATTTTGATAATCTAATGTCTTGTCATAAGTTCACTAATTTAGTTAGCTATATCTTAATGAACCCAAAGAAATTTTTCAGGAGCCATTAAGCAGGCCAATTTTGACCTTTTTCTCAGAAAATAGAGTTTAACTCTCACTCTTACTATCTCTCTCGCAAGTACATGTTTTCTCCTAAAAATGATTATTGATTAATGCATCTGTGGAATACAATGTGAAATTAAAATTATCATTTTGTCTAAATGGAATAGCACTTCTAAATGTAAATGAATAAATAACTTCTGGATTTAATTTAAAATGCTTTGTGTGATTATAATCCACAGCATTTTTTCAATACACCACCATTGTTTTCCAATATTCTTTTCTTTAGCATTCTATAGCTTTCCATACAGGACAAGAGTTTAAATTATTAAACTCATTATTTTTCTTTTATTTTATTTCAATAAAGCATAAAGTTAATCTTTTTTGCTACTAAACAAGATCCAATTATTTATTTTTCTCAGAATGCTTTTTGTAATACACAGAGGCACAAACAAAATCAGGTGTTTAAAAACTTGAGGAAAAAAACAATCATAATGAAATATCTAGATATACCTTACCAAATAAAACACAGTCTTTTCTGAGAAGTGTTAACTGATCTTTAAATCAATGAACAGCTCAAATTTTCAAAATGAAGCAAATACCTTAGATGAACTTACACGCTTTTCATTGGCACTAAATGCTTGGTGTATTTTAGTAATAGTATTTAAAAGTGTGACTGGCCATGGGGAAATGATCCCTAGAACATTACAAAAGACTACTGTTAATTAAACAATTGTTTTTATCTCATAGGGGAAGATACAGAATATTCATGGAATGGCATATATGTCCTTTAAGTCACATCTACAATTCAATATGTGTTAATAATGGATATTTTGTGAAGGAACTATTATTAGACACACAGGTCAAGTGTCTTGGGATTACCACTATTCCTATGCCAAGAGCATATATTTTAATTTTTTCCTTCTAAGATTTTTGTATTTTCTTTTTCTTTTTTTTTCTTTTTTTTGAGACTGACCCTCAAGCTGTCACCCTGGGTAGAGTGCTGGGGCTTCACAGCTCTCAGCAACCTCCAATTCCTGGGCTCAAGCGAGTCTCCTGCCTCCGCCTCCCAAGTAGCTGGGACCACAGGTGCCTGCCACAA
>CAUYRH010048769.1:0-42654 GCA_963574655.1 Perodicticus potto | reverse complement strand
TACCGACGGTGGTGGGTTCGAAACTGGCCCAGCCAAACTGCAACAAAAACTAGCCGGGCGTTGTGGCGGGCGCCTGTAGTCCCAGCTACTCGGGAGGCTGAGGCAAGAGAATCGCCTGAGCCCAAGAGCTGGAGGTTGCTGTGAGCTGTGACACTACGGCACTCTACTGGGGTGACAAAGTGAGACTCTGTCTCTAAAAAAAAAAAAAAAAAAAAAATGGAAAGAAGGGGATCCATAGCAGAATCTTCCTGTCTTGTATCCTGTCAGTATTCCCTGACAGCTCATGGCTCTTGGCTCCTGTCAAGTCCTTAGCCCACCCTCACCTAAGCCCCAATCCCTTTTTCCCCAGGTTGAATGATTTTTTTTTTTAGGCTGTCTATGCTCTGAATAAAGAATTACTTGTTAAACTGGAAAATCTTTCTCTGATGTGGCACCTTCTGAACTGCCCTCCATGCTTCCCCATCTTGCCCCTCTAAAGCCCACACCTAGTCAGGAGCAGTGGCTCATGTCTATAATTCCAGCACTTTGGGAGGCCAAGGTGGGAAGATTATTTGAGCTCAGAAGTTCAAGACTATCCTTGGCAAAACAGCAAGATAGCAAGACCCCAACTCTACAAAAACATAATAATAAAAAAAAAAATTAGCTAGGCGTGGTGGTATGTGCCTGTGGTCCCAGCTACTCAGGAGTCTTAATGGAGCCCAGGAACTTGAGGTTACAGTGAGCTATGATCACACTACTGCACTTCAGCCTGGGCAACAGAGCAAGACCCTATCTCAAAAACAACAACAAAAAACAGCTCCAGTCTGTCCTGCCTGGTTTCCTTCCTGGTTCTCTCCTGCCTGCAGAATAAAGTTTAGCTTTGTGGACAAAACATCCAGGTAGGTGCTTCTCAGTCTAGCCTTATTTCATCTTCAACCCAGGCAAGGAAGGGCTTAGCCACCATCACTCCAGCCTCCAGAGTCCTTCTTATGTCCAGGCATTGGCACATGCTGTACCGACTCCACTTTCTCCTCTGCCTTCTCTGCCTGATAAACTTCCCAATATAATGTTGGCCCTGGAAAGCCTTTCCTGATTCCTCCCATTATGTGTAGGTCCCTCCTCAGGGCACCTCCTGTCCTCTCAGCTTTCCTGATTATCTTAGGTCAAGCTACCTATACGGAACCCCTGGAGCATGTGCACTTCCAAGGGCAAGGGCAGACGCACAAACACCAGGGGACCGCTGTTCACCGAAACAACACAGGTGGGCTCCTATAGTCAGGCCATTTGGTGGCCATTGAGGGGCTGGGTCTGAGTTATCTGTGCCCCTTGCATTCAGCACAGGTCCTAGCATACAGTAGACCCTGGTACATGTGTGGTGAATGGGAGCTGCTCCGGGTCAGCCACTGGGCACGAGGATGGAGAAGCCCTGAAGATTCCACCCAGAAGACCCAGGTCCAGTGGGAGCAGCTGTGGAGGGACTTACGTGGCAGGGATGATCCTGAAATTCTGCTCGGCTGCCTGGACACGGCCCAGGTATTTCAGACACAGGCCTTTCAACAATTTCACCAAGCACTTGTCATCCACTGAGTACTCATTCTCTGAAAATAGGGATGTGAAGGAAGAAGACAGGCTTGCTCATTTCTGCAGCAGTTATGCATGGAGCCGCTATCCTGTGATGAGCCCAGGGGACAAGGTCAATCAAACACAGTCCCTGTTCTCTGGGGGCTCACATCTGAGAAAGAAAAGCAAATACTGAGGCTGACTAAAGGAAGCCCAGGGGCTGCAGAAGCCCAAAGAAGGCTCTGACCCTACCTGGGGGACAAGAACCAGCTACTTGGAGGAACTGACAATGGAGCTCAGTCTAGAAGGACAAAGGACAGTGATGAAGGTAGAGAAGGAAGGAAAGACATTTTGGCAAAGGGAACATTCAATAATAAAGAGCTGATGTAGTCTGGCAGGTGCAAGGGCCTGAGGGTAGTCACCTGGGCTTTTTTCCAGCGTCTCTTCAACTTTGGTGATAATCTCAAGTATCCCCTCCGTGAGTTCCGGCTGCTTCCCAATCACAGCATAACCATTCCAGATGTACATCATTTCCTGAGGGCAGGGGGGCAAGTCAGTCCTAGGTTATTTCCCAATAGGGCCTCTGTTTTCCTATCTATAAAATGGGGCAGCTCAGATCAGAGGGTCTCTAAAAGCCCTTCCGGCTCTAATCTTCCATGACAAGTCTCAGCCCAGCCTGGGAAGCTGTGCATTTGAGAAGATTATGGAGGGAGCCTCACCACTTGTTACTGAGATCTTGCCTGAACCCAGTGAGGATTTCACATGGATCAGTGCCCTCACTGTTCTGTTCACAGCTGCTAATACTTTCCCAGCTACTTTTCTGCTCATTGCTTTCCTGAGTACTATTATGCCTTTTTTCCCAATCTGTGTCCAAAGTCTTTCCATCCTTTGAGGACCAGGCCATGCCAGGAAGTTCTCCTCCTTGCTGCAGTTAGCAAGGCCTTCTACTACATGGGTCACTACAAAAGTTTTGAGACAGACTGTGTTATGGTTCATTATTTCACTTCCAAGAAACACAGTCAATAGTGACCTTTCTGTTTCACTCGTGCTTGGCTTTTCAGTGTTGCAGGGAGGGCTCCATTTGTTTCTGTCCATGAGGATTTTACATTTCTTGCTTTTTATGTACCTCAAAACTTTCGAATGACCCACATATATGGGAGGAACCATAACTTAAGCACTTCAGGACAACAGAATTTAAGACTATGTTACCTTCTCTCTCCTATTCCCACAAAACAATGGGTTCAAAAATGACAACTCATATTCCATTTCTTTTAGACTTGAGTTCATCCAGAAAACCATAAAATATGCTGATACCTTTGTGTTTGGACTGCCAGGAAGCTCAGAATATTTAATTAAATTTTCATTCATAGCAATCTTGTTAGCTTAAATTAGCATTTCCTAAACTATCAAACCTGGTAACGGATATGAAAGTGCTTTGCATAAAGTTCTAGAAGTACATTATCATTGTGGTTCTTGTTATTACATTCTAGGAAGAAAATTTAAGTTTAGACTAGTATTTCTCAAATTGTTCTGTGGTCCTGAGTTAGCAAATGTTTCATTTTTAAAAAAGAATGGGGCGGGGTTCTGTGGCCAAACAAGTTAGGGAAAAATCTTATCTTTGACCTTCTTGGAGATTCACCATGCAGATTAGAATATAAAGGTTCCAAAAAGTCTACAATGTATAAATTCTGTTTAGGCCAGTCTTTCCCAAATGAACTAATCACAAAAATCACTTTCTGCATAAATGGCATTTTGCATATTACAGTTGGGAAGTTTTTCCCTTAATTTTCAGTGTAGTTACTTCTCCTGCCGTTTTTACAATATCCTCTTCCCCCATTTGGTAGTAACAGCTTTACTATATATTTTAATTTTTTGCAGTTTTTGGCCACAGCTGGGTTTGAACCCGCCACCTCCGGCATATGGGGTCGGCGCCCCACCCCTTTCTGCCACAGGCACCTCCCTTTACTATATATTTTAAACATAAAATATTTTAAAATTTATTTAGAAATATTCCAGATATAAGCTCTAAATACAATTCTATATAAACATTGAACTTTTCTTTTTTCTTTTTTATTGAGACAGGCACCCTAGGTAGAGTGACGTGGCATCTTAGCTCACAGCAACCTCAGACTCTTAGGCTCAAGAGCTCCTCTTGCCTCAGCTTCCAGAGTAGTTGGGACAACAGGTACCCACCACAATGCCCAGCTAGTTTTTTTATTTTTTGTAGAGACGGGGTCTCGCTCTTGCTCAGGCTGGTCTCGAACTCTTGAACTCAAGCAATCCACCCACTCAGCCTCCCAAAGTGCTAAGACTACAGGCATGTGCCACCACGCCTAACTAACATTGAACTTTTCAACTTATGAAGTGTTTAATACATTTTCTCTGTTGATAGGAAAAGTATATACAGTAGAACTTCTGTAAATTGACCATCCAAAGGATAGTAACAAACTGGTTAATGTATGAAGGTGGTCAATGTAAGGAACTAGGCCTAGTATACTGATAGGCTGATACTAGACATGTGGTGCATGTCTAGTCTACGAAAATTAGGTCAACTAAAGGGGGAAGTCAGTGTAAGGAGGTGGTTCTAGTACATTATTATTTTTTTTATAAAAAAAAATAGAGTCTTGGCTCGGCGCTTGTGGCTCAACGTATTAAGGCGCTAACCACATACACCTGAGCTGGTTCGAATCCAGCCCGGGCCCACCAAACAACAATGATGGCAGCAACCAAAAAATGGCCGGCCATGGTGTTGGGCGCCTGTAGTCCCAGCTACTTGGGAAGCAGAGGCAGGAGACTCGCTTGAGCCCAGGAAGTGGAGGTTGCTGTGAGCTGTGATGCCACCGCACTCTATCCAGGGTGACAGCTTGAGGCTGTCTCAAAAAAAATAGAGTCTCACTTTATCGCCCTTGGTAGAGTGCTGTGGCGTCACACAGCTTACAGCAACCTCCATCTCCTGGGCTTAGGTGATTATCTTGCCTCAGCCTCAACCCGAGTAGCTGGGACTACAGGCGCCCGCCACAACGCCCGGCTATTTTTTGGTTGCAGTTTGGCTGAGGCTGGGTTTGAACCTGCCACCCTCAGTACATGGGGCCGGCGCCCAACCCACTGAGCCACAGGCGCCTTCCTCTAGTATATTATTATATCCATTTTACATTAAGGGAAGAGAGAACCATTAGTGAATAGGAGAACCAGGACCAGAAAAGGTCTCTGAAGCAGACCTCCTACTTGTTTTGCTTCCTTCTTTACTATTTGAATTAACAAGGACTCTTGGAAAACTGGAACCTTATTTGATGCCTGCTCAAATCCCACATGAAAGCCAGACTGCTGAGTTCAAATTCTAACTCTCCAACTCACTTGCCGTGTGAAGTGGACGATTTTTTCCTTTTTTTTTGTTTTTTTTTTACAGTTTTTGGCCGGGGCTAGGTTTGAACCCACCACCTCCAGCATATGGGGCCAGTGCCCTACTCCTCTGAGCCACAGGCGTCGCTGATTTTTTCTTTTTTTGAGACAGAGTCTCACTATGTTACCCTCGGTAGAGTGCTGTGATGTCATATGAAACTCATAGCAACCTCCAGCTCTTGGGCTTAGGCGATTCTCTTGCCTCAGCCTCCCAAGTAGCTGGGACTACAGGTGCCCGCCATAACACCTGGCTATTTTTTTGTTGCAGTTAGGCCAGTGCCCAGTTCGAGCCTGCCACCGTCTGTATATGGGGCCAGTGCCCTACTCACTGAGTCACAGGCATCACTCATGCCCAGCTATTTTTTTGGTTGTAGTTGTCATTGTTGTTTGGCAGACCCAGGCTAGGTTCGAACCCACCAGCTCCTGTGTATGTGGCTGACACCCTGGCCGCTGAGCTATAGGAACCCAGCTGATAATTTTTTTTTCTTTTTTTTGAGAAACAGTGTCACTTTGTTGCCCTCAGTAGAGTGCAGTGACATCGTAGCTCACAGCAAATTCAAACTCTCGGGCTCACGTGATTCTCTTGCCTCAGCCTCCCAAGTAGCTGGGACTACAGGCACCTGCCATAACGCCCGGCTATTTTTAGAGACAAAGTCTTGCTCTGTCTCAGGCTGGTCTTAAATGTGTAAGCTCAGGCAATCCACCCGCCTCAGCCTCCCAACTACTGCGATTACAGGTGTGAGCCACCACGCCCAGCCCTGGACAATTTTTTTTTAATGTTTCCACTTATCTATTAGTCCTTATTAGCCTGATCTACAAAATGGAGATACCAGCAGCAGCACCTACTCAGAGGGTTGACATTAGGTTCAAATGAGGCAATGGGTATAGGGAGCCTTAAATAGAGCAAGTGCCTGATAACAATGGCTATTACTTACTATTAGTTCAGAGTGGGATATAACATGAAAAGGTTGGTCATGTAAAAGGGACAGTGCAAACAGCAGTTATAATCACTGTGACAAGACTAACTGGCTGGAAACACAGCCAGTCAAGGGCTGCCTGGGAATAGTGACATGGGGCTGTCTAAGAGTTCTGCCCCCTGGTATCTATGGCTGTACACTTGTCTCCTCTCCACCCCTTCCCGCCCCCCCGACTCAGTGGACCACTTCACTTTCTTTTGGTTTTTTAAGAGACAGTCTTACTCTGTGGTCCATGCTGCTAGAATACAGTGGTACCATAGCTCACTGCAGCCTTATCCTCTTGGGCTCAAGTGACCTCTTGCCTCAACCTCCCAAGTAACTGGGACTACAGGCCACTACTTCTGGCTAATTTTTAACTTTTTTTTTTTTTAAGAGAAAGGGTCTTGCTATGTTGTCCAGGTTGGTATCAAACCCCTGGCATCAAGCAATCCTCCTACCTTGGCTTTCCAAAGCATTGGGATTACAAATGTCAGTCACAAGGACCCTGGAACATCACTTTCTTTTTTCTTTTTTTTTTTTGAGACAGAGTCTCACTACATTGCCCTTAGTAGAGTGCTGTGACGTCACAGCTCACACCAACCTCAAACTCTTGCTTAAGCGATTCTCTTGCCTCAGCCTCCCAAGTAGCTGGGACTACAGGCGCCCACCACAATGCCCAGCTATTTTTTTATTGCAGTTGTCATTGTTGTTCAGCTGGCCAGGGCTGGGTTTGAACCTGCCAACTTGGGTATATGTGGCCGGGTCTATAACCACTGTGGAACATCTCTTTCTAAGGGGCAAGACTATGTCACACTCATCTGTGTTTGTCCTTGTCAGGTCCCAGGTGAATTGGAAAATCCTCCCTAGGCCGGAGGCATGCAGGTCTTTCTCCTCATCTATTTCCCTCTGGTAATGGCTCTCAGCCAATCCCCACAATCCTAAACCAGGGGGAGGGGCCAGTCCAGACCTTCCTACCCACCAGAGCAGGGATTGGCAATGAGATAGGGTTGGGGGAGAGGTAGCGTCTGGACTTTCGGATGGCAAACTTCTCTGTGGGCAGAGATTTCCCAGCAATCTTGAGCTTCAGGCCTGGCACAGCTCTGCAAAAGAGATGGGGAGGTTGAGGAAAAGATGTGACGAAACAAGAGAGGGGGGACTGACAGTCCCCATCCTACCCAGCCTCTGCATAGCCCTTCTCTCGGTCTGTTGCCCCAACTATATGATGAGAATGAGCCTTGCAGGTCTGAAACAGCCTGTAGTTATGGTCTTATTTCAAGGCCATGCCCAAGATCTGGCAGCTTCTTGTGTCTAGGCAAGGGACTCTTCCACACCAGCTGGCAGAGATAGGAATGCATCTAAACATCCCTAAGCCTGCTCTGTCTCCTAGTTAGCTTTCTTCCACTCCCATGCCCTATTTCTGGGGAGAGCCCTCTGGAAGTCTAATCCCATCTTCACAGGGGAGACTAACACCCAGAGAAAGGGTGGGACCTATGTAAGTCCAAAGCCAAACCCTTAATTAACTCTTGCCTCATGAGATGTGGCCTTCTCGGCTCTTTCCCAACGGCAGAGGAAAATGTATGGTGTTCAGCTAGGCAAGCCTCCACATCCGGGACCTCACCCACCCAGCTCCATCCCATTCTCCTCTGATTTATGCCACAGTCACCAGGTGTGGCTATAACCTCAGGCCTGAGCCATTTAGGCTCAGGAAATAGCTAGATGTAGGTGTGAGGTCTGAGTCCCCACAAATTCCTCCTGCTTATTCATTGTGGAACCTCTCTGGGTCTCAGTTCCTCATCTCTAAGCTGGAATGACACCAGCTTGACACCCATCCCCATAAGGCTTTCTGGAAGAGTAATACCAGATGGGGACATCCACTGCAGCAACAGGCACTCTGTAAGTGGTGAGTGCCCTATTATTGTGAAAGCAGGAGCCTAGGAAGCTCGTATTACACCCACTACCAGGTCTGCAAATTGGGGCCACCCTCACCTTGACTGGAGGAAGGCTCTAGGCTCCATTCTCAGCCTGCCAAGGCTGAGCTCTGCTCTAATGACCTTTTGCAGGAGGTAAACACAGAGCACAGATAAGAATGAAAACAGTCACCAGTGGGTGAGCAGCTTACTAAGTTCCAGGTCCTATGCCCAGCTCTTTAAATATTATATATTATCTAGTTGATTCACAAAACAACCCTGCAAGGTGGAGGTTGTTATTCCTATTTTACAGGTGCTGAAATTGTCCCAGGTGACATGACAAAGAAATGGCAGAGGCTGGGTTTAATCCTGTTCGATTCTAACTCTGGGGCTCTCTACTGTGCTTCTCTGAGCATAACGGGTTAACTCAGCAGAACGAAGAACTTTCCCCTCTCCAGACCTCACATCTGTCCTGCCAAACACATGAAAAAGGCTCAGTGTAGAGGATGCTGACAAAACCACTTCTGTGGAAGAAAACCTCTGAACATGTTCAAAGCTTTCTGATCAGCAGATGTAGCAGCATGGGGTGGTGACAGGAGGGGAACGACAAGCACATGGCACCATCCTGGGGCAGGGAGCCAGGGGAGATGACCACCCCAGCAACCCCCTCCCTGGTGCCCACAGTCAAGGTGGCCACGGGCAGAGCCTGGTTGGTCTGTCCACAGCTGAGGCCTGTGATGGGAGCATGATGATAGGACCCACCTAAATAACTCCACTTCATCATCCCCGAAAGGCTTGTAGTCCTCCTTCCCAAACATGCTGAGGTAGGCGGCCTTCATGTAGACGTAGGTGGCCTGTGTAAGGCAGAGCAACAGCCAGGTGTGAGCGGCCCTCCCCAGGCCACAACCTGGTGTGGCACAAACGCCCATGCAGACCCCAGTACAGCCCAGCACTGCAGCTCACACTGCCTCAGGCCCGGGCGAGAAACTGACGGGAGGAAGCTGATGCAACTTGAGGACTCCAGCACAAACCGTATCAAAGCAGCCACCCTCGCCACCAGAAGCAGTGGAGAGACAGAACTAGTAATGGGCAGGTCACGTGAAGCTGGATGGAGACCCAGGTCAGGGGCAGCACTCAGGGCTTCTGGGAAGCAAGAGCTCCAGGGTGGGCCTTTGAAGGACCATGGGGGGATTCACAGAGGCCCCAGAGTCTTCCAGCCAAGGGGACAGCCTGAGCAAAGCCAGTAGGGCTGCTGACGGGAGGCACAAAGCATAGGAGGTAAAAAGGAGTTGAGACCCGAAGAGTGAGCAGAGCCCCGGGGCGGGGCTCAGCCTCGTTACTGTGTGCCAGGCACCCCGCCTCCAGCACCTCACTTGATCCCAAAGACAATGCCAGAAAAGACTCTATACCCCATATCTGCTTCCTTGGACACCAGAGATACTAGCGCAGAGCTGGGAGCCGACCCCAGGGCCTTGCCCACCGGATCCAGAGCAAGCCCTGACCTTCCGCGGACGGCCAGGGAGGAAGCTGGCTCTGTGCTGCCCTCAAGTGGCCGAGCCCGGAACCACGGCTCCTGCCTCCAGGCCAGGAGAGAGGAAGAGGCCAGGACATGGAGTCTGGTGGCCAGAGGAGACCTCCACCTCGCAGCCCCACCCACGAGGGGCTTTACAACATGAGGACAAGCTGGTCTCCGTAGGCTACGGTAAAATCTGTGAACCTCCACGTGTCGCGCCTGCCCTCTTCCTCTCCCCTGCCAAGACCTAGTGGCTTCAGCTCCTGTCTGGCTCCTGAATCCCACTGGCCTTGCCGGAGGGACTGTCCTCCTTACTGCTCCATCGTTATCTCCACACTATCTCCCGCCAGGCTACCCTCCGATCCCCTGCAGCCATTTTCCACCCCGTGGCCACTCTGATCTTTCTTTTCTTTTCTTCTTTTTTTTTTTTTTTTTTTTTTGCTGTTTTTGGCCGGGGCTGGGTTTGAACCCACCACCTCTGGCATATGGGGGGCCGGCGCCCTACTCCTTTAAGCCACAGGCGCCGCCCCCCACTCTGATCTTTTTAAGTCAGATCACATCAGGCCCTTCTGGAAAACTGGTGATGTCCCATCACGTGGAGGATAAAATTCAAACTCGGTGTCATGGCCTGAGAGACTGTTGACAAGCCCCACCACACAGTGCGTCACTCCAACCACGCAGCCTGGGACTGTTCCTACATCAGAGGCCTCTCTGCCCAGTGTTGAATAAAGCCTGAAGAGTCCACTCATGTCCTCCCTGGGCCCACAGCTCTCTGCCTGAATGTCCCCTCCAGATAGCCATGTGCTTGCTCCTTCATTTCACTCGGGTAACCTCTGATGGGCCTGGCCTGGCCATCCTAGACCAAAGGGCCCCCCACTCACTACCCCTCACCTTGCTTGGTCCCTGCTGCACTTACTGGCATCACATTACACTGGACACCAAAGTGTTTGTCTACTTCTTCTCTCTCCCCACCAGGATATAAGCCTTGAGACAGGGTCTTTGCTCTGTTCACTCTTGTATTTCCTGGCCTAAGACAGGACCTGGCACACAGGTTGGGCACGATGGCTCACACCTCTAATCCCAGCAACTCCAGGTGGGATTTTTTTTTTTTCTTTTTTTAGGCAGAGTCTCACTTTGTCGCCCCCAGTAGGTAGAGTGCGGTAGCATCATAGCTCACAGCAACCTCAGACTCCTGGGTTCATGTGATTCTCTTGCCTCAGTCTCCAAAGTAGCTGGGATTATAGGTGCCCACCACAATGCCCAGCTATTGTTAGAGAGAGGTTCTTGCTCTAGCTCAGGCTAGTCTCTTACTTGTAAGGTCAGGTGACTTACTTGTAAGTGTCAGTGCCGGCCTCCCAGAGTGCTGGGATTAGAGGTGTGAGCCAGCGTGCCCAACGGGTGGGATTTGTCTTTTTTCTTTCTTTTAGTGACAAGAGTCTCACCTTGCTCTCAGTAGAGTGCCGTGACATCACAGCTCACAGAGCAACCTCCAGCCCTTGGGCTTAGGTGATTCTCTTGCCTCAGCCTCCCCAATAGCTGGGACTACAAGTGCCTGCCACAATGCCCAGCTATTTTTTTGGTGCAGTTTGGCCAGGGCTGGTTCAAACCCACCACCCTCGGTATATGGGGCCGGCACCCTACTCACTGAGCCACAGGCGCCACCCAGCAGGTGGGACTTCTAAAGCACAAATCTAAAGCCTTCAAGACTTCCCACTGTTAGAATAAAGCCTGAATAGTCCACTCATGTCCTCCACGACCTGCCCTAAAGTCTTTTCCTAGATCACCTTCTGCCATTTCCACCTGCTTCGTCCTCTAACTCCATACCAGGCTTTTGCCTGTGCTAGCTCCTCTGCTTGGAATGCCACTGTCCCTTCTCTGCCAGCCTCATTCCTCCTGGCTCATTGCTTGACCGTTGGGCCACATAGAACTCTCACCCTCACTGTGTCCCCAGAAGTTAGGCTGGATGCAGTCAGTTAGCACTGTGGACATCCAAGCTCTCCAGGGACGTTTCGGGGGCCATGCTGATGGAAAATGGCAGCTGTCTTCTCTGACCCAGCCCTCCTGCTCCCACTGCACAAACCCGTCACCTGCGTACAGAAGCTCCTGGTGGCACTCTGGCCACCAAGCCTTTGCTCCTGCTGTTCTCCTTACTTAAGAGTGTCCTCTCGCTTCCTCTGCTCTGCCACCCTAATTCCTCCTTCAAGACTCAGCTCAGAGGTCTCTGTTTCCAGAAGGCTTCCTTGTCTTGGCTGGGTCACCCAGGGCTGCTTCTAAGCTCCCTAGGATTTCCCCATCATGGTCCTGAGCTTCTGGCCATCCTAACCTCCAGGCTGCAAGCGCTGGGGGAAACTTGAAGGCCTCCACAGGGATGACCTAGAAGGGTCCAAACTAGGGCAGGTTGCTGCATGGGAGTGTGATGCATATGGCAATGGCCAGAGGCCAGGTCCCTAGGCAGTTGGTGGGCTCTGTGGTGGCCAAGTGCTGGAGATTAAGAATTCATGAGGCCCCAGGACCTGGGGTATTACAACCCCAATTTCCACAGCAAGTCCGTTTGAAGAGAATGTTGCAGAGAGAGGGGGACTGACTATCTTAAAGTCACACAGCGATCTGAGGCCTGAGCCGGGGCTCACAGCCAGAATTTCTGACACCTGGGAGGCCCGGCCCTCCCCCTGCTCCTCACAGCAGCTGCGTGGCCACCCAGGGCCTCCCTTTCCCTGTGTGGGCGGACCCAGCTGCCTGCCACACTCCACAGAAGGGCTTCAAGAGTCACTTTTAGTTCAAAAGGCTCCCTGGGGCTTTGTTCTTTTTTTTTTTTTTCTTTTGCAGTTTTTGGCCAGTCAGGTTTGAACCCGCCACCTCCGGTATATGGGGACGGAGCCCTACTCCTTTGAGCTACAGGCGCTACCCTGGGGCTTTGTTCTTATTGGGAGTGGGAGGTGGTGAGGAATGAATGCAGAGCCAGGCCTAAGGAAGCATCTGCAAAAGCAGGGTGGGCTCAGGACAAGCCTGGCCTCCTCCATAGGCCTGGAGGAGCAAAGAGGAAAGCAGAGGCTCTGAGTCACGCAGAACTGTCTTTGAATCCTATGTCTGTCACCCACAGCTATGTGGGCCAGGAAAGTCACACACTCTCTCTTAGCCTCGGTGGCCCTCATGTGCCCAGTGGAGACAGTAACTTCTTCCCACCTCACCCAGTGTAGTGTGGAGACACACAGAGAGCTCATTGGAGCCCTGCTCCCTCCCCCAGTCCCACCTGCCCCAGGCCCAGAGAACCCCCCATCACTTGGTCCCCAGGCAGGAGCACTAAAGAAGGACTTCTATGCCAGGTAGGAAAGGGAATGGGAAAGAGGGACTAGTTGCAGGTGAGGAGCAGGTCTCCTGACATGTGCCAGGGCAGGCCAGTGTAATGGCTGCCTGGAGCTCTTTGCAGAGAGGGCCTCTAAGCTCACAGCAGGCTCACGGCAGAGTGCCTGTATTGATTAGCAATGTCTGCTGTGGGCGAGCAATGCTGTGTGTTTGCAAACACCAGATTAGATGCTCTCTGAGCGAGGTGGATGCTCAGACTGTTGGTTCCGATCTTTGTGCTATCATTCCGATGATGATAAAGGCTACCTATTTCAATATTTATCACAACAAGCTTCATCTGTGATGGGCAGGCATCTGTTTTCTTTTGTTTTCCTATATGGCATCTCTTTAATGCCCCGCTACACACACACACACCCACCCCACTTGAGGGGACTTTGCCTCATTTTTCTTTGGGGGAACCACCCTGTCCTCCTCTGAGTCCATGAGAAGCCTTCCCATCCCCCTCTCTCGGGCACTGGCATGCGCCTTATGCCACACCAGTGAGACTCAGTTATGAGACTCTGTTTTGAAACCAAAGGGGGGCATGTGAGTTAGAGGCAGCCCACAGCCACCTTGCCTGTCACGTGGAGAGAACCTGCCAGCACAAGTTGGAATTTGGAATTCCTGGGCCCAGACCTCCCTTAAAGGGCTCAGAACTTTCAGCTGTCTGAGCCACTGAGCCTGTTGTGTTTTAGATATGCCTTGTCCAAGGTAGTAGCCAATAGCCCCATGGGGCTATTTAAAGTTTAATCCATTAAAATTAAATAAAATTTTAAATATCCAGTTTCCCAGTTGCACCAGGCACATTCCAAGTGAATATGGTGCCAAAATAGGACATTTACACCCCAGCAGATGGTTCTCCTGGACAGTGCACATGAGTCATGTGACTCATGGCCCCTTAGGACAAAAAAAATCCCATCTGACATATTGTAGTTCTAGAGTTTCTCCGCCCCATGGTCCTTAGTTCCTTCTAACCCTGAGTCCCATTAGGAGTTATGGTTCTGCTTCGAGTCTGGCTGACACTTCTGTGTCCAGCTGGTGCTCAGTCTGGAGGCTCACGGCCAGCCTGATCTCCCCATGCCCACCTTGGACCAGGAGTTCTCCTTGCTGAGCAGGTCGGCATAGAAGTAGGCCATCTTCCACTGGGCCTTGTAGGTGAAGCACCACATCAGCTCCCAGTAGCACATGTGGTGGAACTGCTTCCAGTGCTGCTGGGCCTCGCAGCACTCCTCAAACCGCCGGATGGCCTGCAGGGACCTGCCGGTCAGCCCTGCCCCACCCTGCCCTCTATACCCTCCATGCCCTCCCCGGTCCCCTCCAGCATGTGGTGATCCAGGCCTGTGCTGGGCTTGGGGATTTACCCCCTAATCTTACGTGACCTTGGGCCTAATTACTACCCTGGCCTGGAACTCTAGTTTTTCAGTCAAAAAATGAGAGGTAAGGACAGAGCTATAATGGAGCGGATAAGAAGCAGTGGAAAGTGTTAGTATCATAGGGATAAGATAATGTCTGTCTTACAGCAAACTCCAAAGGTTCCAGCAGTTTCCATGAGATTACCTGGGCCTGGAGCATTTGAACAGCTACTGGGGAATCACAGCTAGGCCAGCTGGAAAGCCCAGGACTCCATGCGGTAGTGTTGGTCCTGGGTCTTGGCTTAGTTCTGGGGACCATGATCCTCCCCATCTCTAACCCTTTCGAGGGTTCCCCTCCTTCACCCACTAGGTGACACCCCTCTCTCCTCACCAGGCTCCAGCCTAGTCACCATGCCTGAAGGACAGTCCTTCCCACCCCTCTGCCTCCCTCTCTAGGAATGCCACACTCCTTTATCCCCTGTCAACAGCCCACTCACCGGGAATGCCCCCTCCTCTCGTCTCTCCTCTTCCCAAGTGTAAGTGTCTTTCCCACCCCTCCCTCTTACTGATTCTGTCTTGGACCCTCCTTCCAATCTGCCCTATCTATGTCCGTGTGTGCCTGGGAGACCCAAGGGGTCCTCGGCACTGGCCTAGACCCCCATCACTCACTGTGTCAACATTGCCTTTAATGGCTTCAATCCTCCCGGCAAAGAACAGGAAGATGGCACCCTGCAATGACACGCATGTGGGTCCCTGTGGGTCCCTGTGGGTCCACAAGGTGCCCAAGGGCTGGGGGTACCAGGTGAAGGTGGGACTCACCTTAGGGTAGCGGTTCAGGTAGGGTTTCAGGAGCTTCTCTGCCTCCTCAATGTTGACATTCCCTGTACCTGGAGCAGAGGAGGATACAACTTGTCACTCCACTGGCTCCTGCGATCCCCCAGCCACCTACCAGGGGATTCTTGGAGCCTCTATCTCCGCTCTGTAAAATAGGGATAATAATTCTATCTACAGGGTGACGCGAGGATGAAATAAAGTAGTGCAGACAGTGTCCCTAGTGGGTCACAGAGTTCAGTAACCAGGAGTGTGTATCTGCCAAGGCTGTGTCCAGATGCCTACAGTGTCCACATACCCTCTAATCTATGCCCACTTCACAGATGAGAAAACTGAGGCTGTAACCTAGTCGCACTGTGAGGAAGTGGGGAGGCCAGGCCCCAGGCCCGTTGATGTGTCTCTGCTATTTCTGGTTTCAGGACCTCTCTCCCCAGTCCAGGAGGCCCCTCTCCCTCATGGCCCTGGAGATGACCGAATTCCGGGGGCCTGGGGCTCACCCCACAGGGAAGCCTACCGAGCACAAAGGTGAGAAAGGTGTGGTAGCACAGCAGCAGCATGACGCAGAGCACGGCGCGGAAGCTGTGCCCCGACGCGCCCTCCTCCAGCTGCAGCAGCCCGTAGTCCTGGGGGGCAGGAAGACAGGCTGAGGCTCCCAGAGAGGGGCAGCGGCCAGGGCGGGAGAGCCCTGCGCCCTGGAGGCCCAGTCAGCTGTGTGGCCCTGAGCAAGAGGTGCACCTCTCAGTGCCTCAGCCGCCTTCCTGGCGGAAGAAGACAGTTGCTCCTAGGACAGTGCAAAGGGTGGCAGGCCTTGGGCGCCCCTACCTCCTCAACAGCGGCACCCCAATCCTACCCGTACACACCTGCTTGGCCACCCTGGGGTGGGCACCCATGGCCGAGCAGCCCAGGTCTGGTTGGGAGAAGAGGGACAAGGAGACAGATAGTTCTGACCACAGGCCCAGGGCATAAATGGGGCCGCGCAGATGGCGACCAAGGTTTTAGGGGTCTGTGGACTGGTGTGAGAAAACCCTAAGTCACAGGTGAGGGTTTCCCCTTCTGGGGTCTCTTTCTGCCAGCTGGTGCCAGGAGGAAGCCCCAGTCCTGTGCTCTGGGTGTGCAAAGTCTCCCCCCCAGCTCCCTTTCCCACGAAGTGGCAGCCAGGGCTGAGCCTGGGCCAGCAACTCCACCTGGCAGGGCTTTCCTAAGACTGCCAGCTTCATAGTGTTGATTTTTATGATCATGTTCTTTTTTTTTTTGAGACAGAGCCTCAAGCTGTTGCCCTGGGTAGAGTGCCGTGGTATTACAGATTACAGTTCACAGCAACCTCCAACTCCTGGGCTCAAGCGATTCTCCTGCCTCTGTCTCCCAAGTAGCTGGGACTACAGGCGCCCGCCAGAACACCGGTTTTCTTTTGCCCCGCCACAATGCCCAGCTATTTTTTGGTTGCAGCCGTCATTGTTTGGCGGCCAGGCTGGATTCGAACCCGCTAGTTCAGGTATATGTGACTAGCACCACAGCCGCTTGAGCCACAGGCACCGCGCCTATGATGATGTTCTTATCATGCCATGTAGTAATGTTTCCTCTAAATAAATTTCAGCAAAGTTATGAGTTACTTTTGAAAAAATATATACAAATAATAATACAGAGGCCCATGGGCGTGGTCAATATCAGTGAGGGCTAGAGAAAGTGCGTTTCTGGTGACACTGACTGCGGAAAGCCCCTCGTTTCAGAGTCACAGAGAGGAGGGGAGGAGACTGCCCAAGGCCCCTGACTTCCAGGCCAATGCTCTCCCCACTGCCTAGGCCTCCTCCACCAGAGAACACTCCTGCATTGCTGCCTTCCACCCCTCAGTCAAATCTGAGTGCTAAATTCTCTGGTTTCCCCTCAAGGCATCTCCCAGATGAGGTGCTAGCACCAGAAAATGGTCCTGGAGGAAAAGACTTGCTCAAGGCCTTGCAGGGAGGAGGTCCTGGTGGGGAGGACCAGGCTCCCCACCCCTATCAAGCTCAGAGAATGTGACCACGGGCCACTGTACACAGCTGCCCTTCACCCCCAGAGCCTCTCCACCCTGTGAGGGGCCCGCAGGTGTTACTGGTCCCATTGGACTGGAGAGAAGATGAGGCCCAGAGAGGTCTGGGCTTTATCCAGGGCCACACGTGGATGGGGCTGAGCCAGGACTGGCACCCAGACCCTGTAGTCCCTCAGCCCCACCGTATCCAGCCCAACTCCAGGCCTGGAGCTCCGCAGGTCGAGGGTGCTAGAGGGAGGTGTTACCTTGTTTCCTGAAAACCCCACAAACTCCAACAGCCGCAGGATCCTAGTAGGAAGCATGGACAGTGTCTGCAGGAAAAGCAGATGAGCATGAAGAAGGGTGCCCCAGACGGCCTCAAGGTTTGCACTTTAAGCTTTACCTGAAGGGGAGAGAGCCACCACTTCTTCCCCCCTAATTTGGGAAGGTCCTTGGCCACCTAGGGCCAGAGGTCTAAATCTTCCCTGAGAAGCCCCCCTCCATGAGCACACGCAGCTCTCCCAGCCTGCCTGTCTCCCGCTCACACAGTTCCCTCTGCCTAGATGCCCTTCCCCACCTGGGAAATTCCTAGGGATCCAAAGGGTCCAGCTCAAATGCTTATCCCCACCCCTGAGAACCCTTCCCCAAAGTCCCCCCAGCCCCCAAGAAAACTAGTCTCGCTCCTGTGAGTTATCAGCTGTTTTCAGGCCTGTTCTCCAGGGCAGAAAAAGCCCTGATCTAGTATTGTGTTTGTCAGGCCAGGGTGCGTTTAAGGCTCCCACTATGGTGCGTTTCCAGCTCACAACTTGATCCTGGAAGAAATGCACAGATGGACTCCATGGACCTGGCTCCAGCTCCCACCCCCAGCCCAGCTGTGAGCTCCTTAAGGCTGGTCACTGGTTTATCTCTGGGTCCCAATGCCCAGCAACCACCCAGGCACCATCCTTCAGCTATTTGTGGGGCCGGGACATGCAGGGGAGATTTATCTGGAGCGAGACACTATGGAAAAGGGGGAGGGGCACTCCCACTCACCAGGTTGAAGGCCCCCACACCGAGCTTCACCCCTCCTTCAAAGTGCCTGTGGTTCTCTCCCTTGCAGTAATGTGAAGACTGGACCAGGCTGTCTAGCTCCCTGCGGAAAGATACCAAGTCTTGTTTCAGCCACTTGCTGGGGACCGGGGGCCAGGGCCCATTCCAGCGGGGCCTGCCGTTAACTCCCACTCAAGCTTATCCCTGAGCTTTCTGACAGTGGTGGCAATTCCGAGAGCTCATATTCAAGGAATTTCTAACCCCATCTCCCACTGTAATAACATACTCCTTACCCCTGAATTTCAGCCACATCCGCCTTGTCCAACTGCTGGGCGTTTGTTCGTGGTCTGCATTCTGACTATAACGGGGTTTCTCAACCCTGGTACTACTGACATTTTAGGCTAAGTAACTCTTTGTTGGGGGGGTGGGAAGGGTGTTAGCAGAATGCCTGCCCTCTACCCTCTAGCTCAGTGGTTCTCAACCTTCCTAATGCCGCGGCCCTTTAATACAGTTCCTGTGGGTCGCGACCCACAGTTTGAGAACCGCTGCTCTAGATGCGAGTAGCATCCCCTCCCCGGCTAGACAATTAAAATGTCTCTTGACATTGCCAAATGTCTCATGGGGGGGTAGAATCGCCCCCCAGTTGGAGACCACTAGGCACAGACTGAAGCTTCTCTCTGCCAGGCCCTGGGAGCAGCAGGGAGCAAAGCCACCAAGCTGCTGTCCCCATGGCATTCCCACTCCAGGGACAGACCCCCACTGAGTCACTGTGAGGCTGATGAGAGCCTCAGAGGAGAAGAATCCTGGGGCCTGAACAGGGGCTTCCCTGAGGAGGTGACATATGAGCCAAAATCTGAGGGAGGATCTGGGGCTGGCCTGGTGCAGAAAAGTGTTTTCTGCAAAGGCCCTGAGGTAGGAATTGGTCTTTTAAGAGTTTCTTTGATTTGGGAACTGTAGATAAGGCATTGTAGAGCCATACTGAGGAGCAGTGCTCTGGACTCAATCTTCCTTCTTCTTCCTCTTGGTTTTTTTTTTGAGACAGAGTCTCACTGTTACTCTGGGTAGAGTGCTGTGGCCTCATAGCTCACAGCAACCGCAAACTACTGGACTCAAGTGATCCTCTTGCCTCAGCCTCCTGAGTAGCTGGGACCATAGGCACCCGTCGCAATACCTGGCTAGAGATGTTTTAGTAGAGATGAAGTCTCACTCTTGCTCAGGCTGGTCTCAAACTCCTGACCGCAGAACAATCTCCCCCCCTTGGCCTCCCAAAGTGCTAGACTTACAGATGTGAACCACCACGCCTGGCCCTCTTCCTTCTTTCATACTTAAACATGGCTGAACTTGGCCCAGGTGGGACGGCATGGAAATAGCCCTGGGCCTCCGGGAGCTTGGGGGTGTGTGTGTGCGTACATCATCCCTGTGTGCTAAAGGGGTCGAGAAAGGAAGACTGCCTGGGGAAAGTGGCATCTGGATTGGGCCTTTAGGGATGCTGCTTCCAAAATGAGGAGCCTGTGGCTCTCTCCCTGTCACTTCAAGACTAAGATGTTGGTACAGAATCTGTGTCTTATTTTCCCCTAGCTGAGGGTCAAGGGCAAAGTAGACACTCAGAGGACCAAAAGGAACAGAGATAGCCAGAAAGCTGAGGGGATATTATTCTAGAAAACTGAGGTCCTGAGAGTGCAGAAATTTGCCTGAGATCAAATAGCATTCTAGGCTTCCAGCCTCCAGTTAATCCTCTCCCCCTTCCACAGAGCAGCCTGAGCAGACAGGGGGGTGGATGCTGAGGCCCCCAGCCCCACTCACTTGTAGGTCTGGTAGCTGTTTCGAACTCTGATGCCGCCCTTGATGAAGCTCACCATGTTCTCATCCTGCAGGAGGGAAAGACGCTGAGGCCTGGCCCACGGAGGTGGCTGTAGGCCTGAGATGGCTCCTATGAGGCTGGGCCTCAACTGCCCCTTCCTGAACCCCAATCTATGAGGGACCCTGGGGGCATGGGGTCAGAGGTCAGTCAAACCGGGCTTCCCTAGTCGGCCAAATGAAACCTCCAAAGTGTCCAGGGATGGACCGGAATGTCCCTTCACCAGCCTCACAGGTGCACATATACGTCCCTGGAGAGAGGCCTGGAAAGAACACTCCTGACAGTTACCGGGCCTCCCTCTAGCTGGTGGAGGAAAGTAGAGGAGAGGGGTGCTCGTTTTCGGACTATGGTTTTTACAACAGGCAGATATTTATCACATTTATAATTTAAAGTGCCAATGCCAACAGGCTGCCGGCAGCTCCACTCCTGGGTCTACACCCAGGGGAACAGGTGACACGGGCTATGGAAGTCACCTTCAAGGATGTTCATAACAGCCAGGAAGCAGACACAACTCTAATGCCCAGCCGCAGGAGAAGGGATGGACAGACAGAGGTGTATTCAGGAAGTGGACAGCGCAGCCCTGCGAGGTCTGGTGCAGGTAGGGGGTCCTACATGGTTTAGAAAGCCTCAAACCAACTAAAACGTAACAGTGTGCTGCTCAGACATGAATACAAAGCTGATAAAACTATTTTTAAAAAATAGGGTGGGGGATGATGACCACAGAGCTCTTGGTAGTGGCTCCCCTGGAGGGTGCAAGGAAAGGGTGCAGAGGGGCCACAGCGGGAGGAGAGCTCCAGCCAGCGTCTCTTCTCCAGCTAAAGGGACTGGGGGTGTTCATTATTTGGAAAAATATTACAAACAAATAAAACAAAACACATGATGTAATTATTACAGCGAGTCCTAAACTAAGCGTTAGGATTAATCCAGTTCTAATCATCTGAGGTCCAAAAGGGGAGAGAAAGAGCTAAGAAAAACAAACAGCACCCCAACACTAAAGTGCAGATGTCTCTGTGCCCCCAAATACACACATGTATGTGATGATGACATGTTTTTACTATAATCAGGCTTTCTGGTAAAATCACACAGTGATAGTTCTCAAAATTCTCATTGTGTGGTGGTGAGACCAGGGCTTTGACCTGGTCAGACGCAGGTTCAAATCTCAGCTCACCATTTGCTAATCATGTGACCTTGGGAAAGTAACTCCTCTCTTCTAAGTCTCCCTTTCACGGGCCTCTGAGGTAAAGATTAAATAATAAAGGTAAATGTTTGAAAAGGCATGGGCAGCGCCTGTGGCTCATCAAGTATGGCGACGGCCCCATATACCGAAGGTGGCGGGTTCAAACTCAGCCTCGGCCGAACTGCAAAACAGAAAAATTGCCGGGCGTTGTGGCGGGCGCCTGTAGCCCCAGCTACTCGGGAGGCTGTGGCAAGAGAATCACCTAAGCCCAGGAGTTGGAGGTTGCTGTGAACTGTGTGACGCCACGGCACTCTACCGAGGGCGATAAAGTGAGACTCTGTCTCTACAAAAAAAAGTTCGAAAAAGCAAACTACAGTGTGTGTATGACGTATGAAAACTACACGCCTGTATTATCATCAGTAAGCCTGGCACGTGGACGCTGCAGCATTTGCTGAATGAATCAAGTGTAAAGTAGGCTTTGTGTCAATGCCTGTCACCACCGTGTGACCCTTGGCAGGACATGCAGCAGTGGTCCCGAGGTAAAAGCAGCACCCTATAGGCCTGAGATGGATCATAGAGGGCTCTGGGCCTCAACTACACCCACATCTAAGAGGGACCCATGGCAACACTCGATGGCGAGAGGGGAGGCCCGTCACCTCCACGCTGAGCCTGCCAGGGGCTCACTGAGCCTCCGTCCTTGCCTGGATGACAAGAGGATGGTCTGACTTGGACAAGGAGATGAATACAAAGTTCCCCACCTGCCTGTTTGAGGTGGGCTCCTACCTGCAGGAAGGTCAGAGCTGCCCTCTGCAGCAAGCACTCTGCGTAGCAGACCTCGGCGTGGATTTCCTCTGTGGGGAGAAAACCAAAGCCCCTTGGCCTCCTGGGACTCTACGTAGGAGGCTTGGGCCACATCCACCTGACCCACATTCCCAAAAGCAAAGGGAGTTTGTGTCACCATTTTCCTCCTCCTCAGCCCCATTAGCCTGGTCAAGTTCTATCAGAGCACCCACCACCGTCCTCAGTCAGCCTGCATCAGTGTCCTTATCTTCTGGTCCCTACCCCACCACCCAGAAGGTCAGCCCAGCCTCATCTTTGTTCCCCAAGCATCACTGTAGATGCTGTGCACCCAGCACCATCGGACGCATCGTGTGGTGCTGGAACGTTCCAGGGCTCTCCAGGTGGGTAAGGTCATTTGCATCTGCGCTAAACAGCCCCTGACTGCTTGTGTTCAGCCACTGCTGTCTCCAGGACTGCTGCTTGTGGTCGTGGCACAAAGACATGCTCTAGGCCACGACAGCCAAGGCCTCAGCTTCTGCTGTGTTCAGCTGCCTCGTGCCAGCCTGTCAGCTGCTAGGACCACATCTGCCTCTGGTGCACATGCGGTCATGAGGTTGGTTAACTCCGCGAACCTAGCGCACACACAATTCTGAGCCTCCCTTGTCCTGAGGAGCAAAGCCGGGGAACCTTGTGACAGCTTTTCCTTTCTTTGACTTGCAGCCTCTCAGATGACAGTCGCGCTTTCAGGTAAATGGCTCTCACTGGCACCCACACCCTCACCAGAGAGCCAGGGCCCAGCCCCCTTGCTGCCCCTCCTGGAGCTGGGCCACCTGGGCTGAGCATGCTTGAGAGGACATCCACATGCCACACCTTCCGTGAACTGGCCTGGAGAGGGGCGGTGCACCAGGCTGCTGAAGGAATCGGTCATGGAAGACTTCCTCCGGTACCTGGCGAGGAAAACGGGCCGCGCTTAACTCTGCCCCTCTGCCGTGCTCGAGAAGCAGCACAGCAGAAAGAACACAGGGTTTGGGGGTGGACAGAGCAGCTTTGGAATGTTTTTCTGTTTTGAGACAGAGTCTCACTCTGTCACCTGTCATCATCACAGCTCACAGCAACCTCCAGCTCCTGGGCTCGAGCAATCCTCTTGCTTCAGCCTCCCAATTAGCTGGGACTATAGACGCCCACCACAATGCCCAGCTGTTTTTAGAGACAGGGTCTCACTCTTGCTCAGGCTGGTTTCGAGCTCCTGAACTTAAGCAATCCACTTCCCTTGGCCTCCCAGAGTGCTAAGATTACAGGTGGAGCCACCACGCTTGGCCAAAGGTTTTCAATTCTGACAAAATGGTCACTTTTCTGAGCCTCAGTGTTGTCACTGGTAAAACAGGGTTAGCTAACACCCTATCAGTCATGGGTTGAGCATATAAAGCCGTCCCCTAGCTAACCTGCCCCCAGGGTAGCGACGCTGCTCTCGCCAGTTCCCAACCTGTCCCAGCTCTGGATTTTTCTCCCTAATGGAAGTCTCTTCATGCCTGGCCTACCTCCCCTGCCCACCCAGGCTTGGCCCTGCTCACCCTCAACCTGGGTGCCAGGGAGTTAGTTTTTCCAGAAGGCTCTGCTGGGCTGAGAACACTTAACACCTCTGCACTGTCCTAGGAACACAGCCTCCAAGGCCTGCAGGCTCCTCCCACTGGATTCTCCAGACATGGAACTCGCGGCAGCTCCCCCAAGGCTTGGCCTTCCTCACACTTTTGCCCCTGCCATTGCCTCTGTGGGCCAGATCCTTGGCACCCCTCAGGCCCTGGCTCAGGCACCATTTTCCCCAGGAAGACTTTCCAGCACCTGTGGTGGGACCCCCACAACACCTTGAGCTTCTGGCACAATGCTGGGATGTCACTGTGCCTGCCTCTCTGATCAGGTGGTGTGGGCATCAGGCTGGCCCAGGTCTGATGATGTCCTGGGTCATCAGCCCAGCACAGGGCATGCATGGCCCAGCCTAGGCATGTGTGCCCAGGGAATGATGACTCCACCAGTGCAGGAACACTGGGGGTCTATTAGTTCATTCATTCAAGCAGCAAATGTGTACTGAACACCAGTTATGCACCAGGTGCTGTGACTGGTGTCTTCATGAAGTCCCCGTGGGGATTTGTCACACTGATTTTCAGAGGAGGAAAGACAGTCCAGAGAGGGACTTGGCAAAGGTAAATGAGCTATTAAGTGAAAAAGACAGAAGCCGTTTTCTCCCAATCAAGACTGGTCCCTAGAAGGTGCTCTGTGACTGGCTCACAAAAGTCTCCTCATGCAGGGCTGACAGGGACAGTTATTAGTACTCAGGGACACAACATTGTCATCACAAGAAGCAGCACAAATAGTGGCAGGCGTTTAGGCACTAGGATGGGCCAGGGTGACAGAAGGGGGGCCCTCACAACCTCTAATTCTTGCCCCCCATCCCGTTGTCCCCAACCTCTGACACAGCAACTGTGCCTCCTTCATCATGTTGCCAGCAAGCAGGATGTCCTGAGGGTCGAAGGTCATCATGGCCTGCATCTCCAGGATGGTGGCATAGGTCAGCGAGTGGTACATGCTTTCCTTGGTTCTGCCAGACAAAAGGGACATTGAGAGCATTAACTACTGGAACTCCAGAGGTAGGTGGCCCTGGGTAGATCCTGTCACCCCTTCTACATTCTGCACAGAGGTCCCAGGATAGGGAAGGTCTTGCCCAGATCTGATCCTTTCACTGCTTTTTAGAAGACCTCGGGTCCTATTCCCTTCTTCCTGCTGAGCAGCTCTGAGTGATCTTCCAGAGCTGAGCCTCAGCTCCTGTCTCTCAGTAGGGGAGGCAGCCACATAGCTGTCAAGAGGACTGAAAAAGGGCCTGGCACCCTGAGGCTGCCCTTCCCGATACCACGGCCTGCCTCTCGCCTTCTTCCCCTGCTTCTAGCAAACACAACTCAAGCCCCACCTGTGAGACCCTGCTGATCCCCTGGGCATCCCCCTGTGCCCACTCCCTGGACCTCCCTTCTGGCCATCTGCTGCCTCGCCCCCTCCTGTCCCATCACCTGATCACTGTGCCCTCTGGTTGACCCTCCTGCAGCTTCCACATCCCACGAGACGTCACCTGGGCTGAGCCCTGCCTACCTCTCCAGCCCTCTTGTAGTTTTCCTCCCACACCTTCCTCCTGGTCACGGTCAAGACTGCACCCCTGCCCGCTGAACCACACAGACTTTCCACAAGAAAACCTCACTCTGTCCTCCTCCAGGCCTTAGTCACCACCCCAATTCATCCATCAGGGCCTTCACATGCCTTCATTGAAGGCCACTGGGAACCCAGGGACGGTGTGCCTGTAACAGAGGCCCCACCACACTGAACTGATGGCGATAGGCTCAGCTCTCCCCCCAGACTGTGGGCACCTCAAGGACAGAGTTGTGTGCGATGCATCTCTGTCCTCAGCACCCATGTGTCAGGGCCGACCAAGGTGGCCTCAGGAAGCCTTGCCCTCCCACAAAGGGAGCTCCCTGCTCTGCCACAGTCCCAGGCTTCTCAGCTTCAAGCTGGGCCGGGTATGGGGGGTGTTTACCCCAACACATGGAGAGCGAAACAGACACGGAGGGACAGTAGCCATGCTAGTCCCCCTCTGCACTTGGGTGAATCACTTGACATGCCTAAGCCTTGGGTTCTGCTTCTGCAAAATGGAGTCGATAGTGCTGACCTGCCCGGGTCCTGGTGGGCCAGTGGGAGTGACTGGGGAGCCCCTGCCTAGACATTCACTCCCTCCCCCAGGGTCCCTCATTAATTATTTATGAAGCTCTTCAGTGCCAGGCATGTGCTGAACTTCAGAGGACAGAGAGATGACCGAGGTTAATAGACTGTTTTATTGTAAGATCACGTGACCCTGCCCATTTTCCTCCCTTCCTCGTGCATAAAACTCCTGTGAATGAAGTTGCTCTTTTTACTTCTGGGAGACCTTCAGGTAGAAAACAAAGTCTGGTCCACCCCTCACTATCCCTGGCCTCCATCAGGATCCCTCCCAGGCCTTTGTTAGGACCACTTAATCTGAGGCAGTGACTTGTAGGAAGGAAGCAGCCAGAGCTGGCTTCAGAGTCCCTCACACAGGCTGGAACCTTGGCTTTGCCAGTTACCAGCTATGTGATCCTGGTCTTCTCACAGCCTCTCTGAGCCTCAGAATTCTCACTGTAGAATAAATACAATAACGCTTCTCTCCCATGTCTTGCCAGAGTCGAGGGTCCCTTCGCTGCATAAAACCTTCTCCTTGAGGAAGGGCTTTCCTGATAGCACACAGACCTGTCTCCCAGGCCTCTCCAACGCTCAAGCCTCTCTTTCCTTTGCCCCTGTGGGAACTCACTCCATCTGCCCAACCCCACCTGCTAAATCTAGTCTGGTGCTGGGCCCAGAAAGAGGGACAGCCCCACCCCGGCAGCTGGCAGACAAAGTGGAATTTCTAGTCTGAGGCCCAAGGCCACAACAGGCACTTGACTAGGAAACCTGGACACTGCCCCTCTCCCCGCCCCCACCTAGAAGCCCCCGCTCTGGTCTGGACTGGGAAATGGGGTATAGAGGTATGAAAACCCGCAAGCCTTAGACACCCAAGTCTAGTTTGCACCCCAGTAGGTCTTGTTTGCTTATATGGCATCCAGACCCCTGGGAGTTAATAGTGTCCTTACTCCTAGGCTGAACCTCACTCTGAGACATGAAGCCCCCTGGATCCCACCTTCTGGCCCAGACCAGCTATCAAGATGGGGAAGGTACTGGAAAAGCCATCAACAGAGCAGGGTGTTGGGGTGGAGACTCCGGGGCCACCTGGAGGGCAGCTGAGCACAGGAGCCTCTAGCCTGTCCTTTCTCAGGTGGCACCCAAGGTCCAGGCCTTACCAGACACTTGTCAGCCATCCTGTCCTGCCCTTGTTCCCACCGTCTGAGCTCCCTGAGCCTGACCCAACGCTGCTGCTCCTTCCTGGGCCCCAGGCCAGCCCCAGCCTCCCTGCCCCAGGCCCTCTCAGGGCCCTCTTAGGCTGGAAGGAAGAGGCTGCCCTCGGCCTCTGCAAGTCTCTGCCCCTTCATCGTCACTGAAGCTCCCCTGCTCCACTTCTGGTCCTCTCAGACCCCATCTGACTGCCCCGCTCTCCAGCCCCAGCTGCTGAGGGACTCCACATTCTCTCTTCCTTCTGGGACCTGCCTCTGCTTCCCCACTCAGGCAGGCTGAGTATCTCCACTTCTCAGAGACACCAGACCTCATTCACTGCCAGCCTCTGTCCAGGCTGCTCCCCCTGCCTGGAAACAGCCAGTCAGTCCTGACTGACCCCCATCCAGACAATCTCACAACTATCACTTCTTCCAGGAAGCCTCCCAGGGCCAGCTTCATGGGTGTATGATCAGCACAGCTGCACAGGACCCTGTACCTAAAAAGGGCCCATGCTTGGTTTAATTCTCTGCAATTACTGCCTTAAAATGTTTAATAATATTTGAAGAAATGACCCCTCACTTCGCAATGAGCCCTGAGAATTATGTGGCCTTCCTGACTAGCCCCTTCCCCAGGAGTTGGGGGTTCCTGTGCAGCACCCTAGTATTCCGGGAGCCTCTCTGAGACTAGACCCTGAGAACAGCCCACACCTTGCTCAGTGCTGTAGGCCCAGCTCCCAGCACCCTGCCAGGCCACGTATTGCTGAATGAACTGGTGACGGCTGCCCGACCACCTCATTCCCTGCATCACACTTCGACTTCACCCTCATCACACAGAATGGCTCTGCTTCTGGGGTCTGAAAGGATGCCATCCTCCCTCTGACCCCACCTGCCTGCCTTCCTGCCCGTGGGCATCACTCCCGCTGCCCGGTCCTCCCACCTCTAGCCTGTCCTCTCTTCCTGACTTCTCAGCTTAGCTTCCTCACCCAGCCCCTCACTTGGCAAAATACCAAGCCTTCAAACCTTCTGCCACACCCAGTAAGGACCCAAGTCCGGGAGCCACACAACCAACCTTCTCCATGGCGCTATTGAGCAACACTGGAGAAACCCACCGAGCTCACAGACAGGCACACTCGGAGCCGGGGGGCCACCGGCCTTGGCTGGCCCCATGTCCTATCCAGAGCACCCTGTCTCTCTCCTCATCATCCCTCCCCTCCACCCCCGGGCCTCGCTCTCAGCAGGTGACCCCTTGCATCTCCCCTCAGACAAATTCCAGGACATGGCAGGAACACACCCTGAACTCCCCCGACCCCGACCCCAGCACAACAAACCCCTACACACACCCTTTCTACTCCATTCACTCCTGGTGATGGAGGCGGCAGGCGAGAAGCTCCCCGCCCAAGGGCCCAAGGTGAATGCCTCCACCCTGCTTCAGACACAAGATAGCACAGCAGTCAGAGTGTGGCTTATACAGCCCAGCGGACCTGGGTTTGAATCCTACGGCTTGGCCACTTATTAATCACCATCATTGATTCATCAAGAAAAACAAAGTAGCCTCCATGTTCCAGAGACAGTGCTTAGGGACAGGCATGGTGTAAGTAAAATAAAGTGGGAGCAGAGACAACACTACCCAAAGAAGGGACATATGGAAAACAAATGTGGGGGTCGGGGGGGCAAGGGAGCTACTGAGGGAACAGCCCTCTTAGGGATATTGGTGCAGACAGTTTGAGGATCTGGTGCAGCCACAGCATCTGGTTTTAATACTTTCTTCTGTGCTCTGACTCTCCTGTGTTGGCCCCCGGTCTGCAGGGCAACTTAGAGCAGACCAAGTTGTTGCCTGGTCTTAGCTGGGCTTCAGGAGGAGGACAAGGGCCTGGGGTGCACCAGGACAGGCTGCGCAGCTGTGGCGGGGGACAGCCTGTTTCCAGCACAGGAGGGTAGCTGTGGTCTGAGATCCTGGGCCCAGTAAAGGACAGAAAATCACCAGGAAGGAACAGAAGCTGGAGAGCCTTCCAAAAATACCAGGAGGGGAATCTGGACTTGCAGTGCTGGAGCAGGATGTGGCTTGGCCTGCCCCACCTCAAGCCCAGATCACACAGAGGGTGGAAGTGAGGTGTGGAGACAGACCAAAGGGACTCATCATGATGAGCACATACTAGAACCCTCCCCCCCGCATCCTACCCCAGAAGCTGGGCCACTGAGCCCAGCAGGAGAACCATCAATGGGGTCAGTTAAGAAACTGAACTAGGGCTGGGTGCGATGGCTCATGCCTATAATCCTAGTACTCTGGGAGGCCAAGACAGGTGGATCTCTTGAGCTTAGGAGTTCAAGGCCAGCCTGAGCAAGAGTGAGACCCCATCTCTACTAAAAATAAAAAAAATTAGCTGGGGCTCGGTGCCTGTGGCTCAATGGGCTAAGGCGCCAGCCACGTACACCTGAGCTGGCGGGTTCGAATCCAGACCGGGCCCACCAAACATCAATGATGGCTGCAACCAAAAAATGGCCAGGCGTTGTGGCGGGCGCCTGTAGTCCCAGCTACTTGGGAGGTGGAGGCAGGAGACTCGCTTGAGCCCAGGAACTGAAGGTTCCTATGAGCTGTGATGCCACAGCACTCTATCCAGGGTGACAGCTTGAGGCTCTGTCTCAAAAAAAAAAAAAAAAAAATTATTTTTTCTATGCTGGGTGCCCATAGCTCAATAGGTAGAGTGCCGACCCAGTGCACTGGGGCTGGCTGGTTCAAACCTGGTCCAGGCCTGCTAAACAATTTCTTCTAGTAAAAATGACTTAAGCTTATTTATTTTTAAGTTTTTGACCTTTACTTCTGATCTTTTCCATTTTAGAGAGAGGTAGGTACCGAAAATGTAAGCTTATTTATAATTTGGAAAAGTAATAAAATCATTTTATAATCCTGCCACATGTCAATCCTTTGTCACAAAATGCAGTAATACATTTTTCTAAAATTGAGGGTTTTTTTACTTCACAGTGTATTGTTTTCACTGTATATTCTAATGTCACTAGAAAACATTAGAAAATTGTTTTCAGTAGCTTTCTACAACAGAATTATAGCATACGCATTTAAAAAGGAAAGCCTGACTTAGAGTTGCTGCACACTGTGCATCTTCATTGTCTGTATTCCCGTCATCAAACACTTAGGTGTTTACTTCTCATTTGACAAGTGACACTGTGATGGGCACTCTTCTCTGTAGAGTTTTGTGTAATCTCTAGTTAGTTCCTTAGGATAAATCCTTACATGTGGAATTCCAGTGTCAACTTTTATAAAAGACATTTGCCATGTGATCAGACTTATCTCCAGAAAAACCCAATTTGTAGACCGGATGTGGTAGCTCCTACCTGTAATCCTAGTACACTGAGAGGCCAAAGCAGGTGGATTGTTTGAGCTCAGGAGTTTGAGACCAGCCTGAGCCAGAGCAAGACCCCGTCTCTTAAAAATAGCCCGGCGTTATAGTGGACACCTGTAGTTCCAGCTACTCGGGAGACTGAGGCAAGGTAATAACTTGAGCTGGGAGTTTGAGGTTGCTTTGACCTGTGACACCATGGCACTCTGTCTCAAAAAAAAAAAAAAAAAAAAAAAAGTCCCAATTTCAACAACCACTGCAATGTCTCAGAGATCTCGTTATGCTGTGCCCTTTCCAACACTCTGGAATTAACCAGAGCGTTAATTAATCTGGTGATGGAGCTAGGTGAAGAAATCCATCTTAGTTGTCACAGATCATCAGATTTTTAAAGTCAGTTACTTAGGCTGGGCACAGTGGCTTATTTTATGCTTGTAATCCCAGGACTCCAACTTGGGCAATACAAAAAGTAGACAAGTTAGTTGGGCATGGTGCTGTCCACCTGTGTGTACTCCTAGCCACTTGGGAGCCGAGACAGGATTGCTTGAACCCAGGAATTCAAGGTTGCAGTGAGCCAGGACTGTACCACTGCACTCCAGCCTGAGCAACAGAGCAAGACCCTGTCACTCATGTGTAAGTCAATCAATGAACCTAGTAAGCAGATTTCTCAAAACCACATTGAGAATTGTGAGAATAAAATATAGCATGAGGGAACCCAGTACTTTAGAGGGGAGGGATGGAAGAAAGAGAAGCGTCAGAAATAAGGAAAGGAACATGGCATCTGAAGCAGGCAAATGAGGGTAAATTTCATCTCCTTGGCAGTTGTGAAAGGGGCTAAAGGGTGCTATGGCAGCTAACGCCTGACTGTGTCTGGATAAACATCTACATTGGTATTTTATGGTTTAAGACAATGTTATGGGTGAGAGGTGAGTTATCAAACCTGTGTAAAGAGCCTGGCCAAAAATACCTTCAGCCTTTTGTATTTCTTCCAAGGGAAAACAAGATAATTGCTTTTCTAACTTTTTGCAGACTGGAAGATTGTATCTACATCACCACCAGAGCAAGCCATTTCTGAAGAATCGTCCCAAGACACAAATATAGAGATGCCCCCTGGGGAGTCAGACCACAGGATCAATGAACTTAGGAAGAGCTTCAATCTGAGGCCAGTCCTCTCTCCACAACAGAGAGTTCCTATAGAGGCAAGACCTCACAAATGTGAGACATATACCAAGGGCTTCAAGAATTCAGAAATAACTGAACCTCATAGAGCGAAATCGTACACATGTAACGAATGTGGCAAAGCCTTCAGTTACTGTTCTTCCCTCTCTCAGCATCAGAAGAGCCACACTGGGGAGAAGCCCTATGAGTGCAGTGAGTGTGGGAAGGCCTTCAGCCAGAGCTCATCTCTCATTCAGCACCAGAGGATTCACACAGGAGAGAAGCCTTATAAATGCAGTGAATGTGGAAAAGCCTTCAGCCAGAATGCAAACCTCACAAAACACCAGCGAACTCATACAGGAGAAAAGCCCTACAAATGCAGTGAGTGTGACAAAGCCTTCAGTGACTGTTCAGCCCTTGTTCAGCACCAGAGAATTCATACTGGAGAGAAGCCCTATGAATGCAGCGACTGTGGAAAGGCCTTCCGGCACAGCGCAAACCTCACAAACCACCAGCGCGCTCACACTGGGGAGAAGCCCTACAAATGCAATGAGTGTGGGAAGGCCTTTAGTTACTGTGCAGCATTCATTCAGCACCAGAGAATTCACACAGGGGAGAAACCCTACAAATGTAATGCTTGTGGGAAGGCCTTCAGCCAGAGTGCAAACCTCACAAACCATCAAAGGACTCACACTGGGGAGAAACCCTACAAGTGCAATGAGTGTGGGAAGGCCTTCAGCCAAAGTACAAATCTTATAATCCACCATAAGACTCACACTGGGGAAAAGCCGTATAAATGTAATGAGTGTGGGAAATTCTTCAGTGAGAGGTCAGCCCTTATCCGACATCATATAATTCACACTGGAGAAAAACCTTATGAGTGTAATGAGTGTGGAAAAGCATTTAACCAGAGTTCATCCCTTAGTCAACACCAGAGAATTCATACGGGCATGAAGCCCTACGAATGCAGTGAGTGTGGGAAGGCCTTCAGGTGTAGCTCAGCTTTCATTAGACATCAGAGACTTCATGCTGGAGAGTAACTGGGATCATAGTGGGAGTGGGGAGAGCCCCCCTACATGCCAACTCCTAACAGATATGTGGTGATCTCAGACAAGTGCTGAAGGCTTAGATATATCTGGGTACCCCTACTTTTTATAGTCTAATCCAGACCACACACAAGACACCTGCAATAAAGTCACTATTTTACATGTTGTATGTGGGAGCTTAAGAGCTAATATTTTTCATAATCATCCAACAAAATATGACTTAGATTTCGGTTTAGAAGATAAAAGTACTTTATATGACAAACAGGCAACAAACCAGGTTTTGTCAAAATATATGATCAAATCAATGAGTAAAGAACTCCGTTTCTACATCAAGGCCAGGTCTTCAGCAATGCTAGTAATTTCTCCTTAAAGTGATTAATTAGAAATGTTGCAAAAGAACTAAGAACATTGGCCAGAAATGATCTGAGAAATACCAACGTTTTCAGTTGGGGGCAGGGGTGGGGGAGTTTGAGTAAAAGGACCAACTTTTATTTTGTAGAGACAGAGTCTCATTTTTTTGCCCTCGGTAGAGTGCCATGGCGTCACACAGCTCACAACAACCTCCAACTCCTGGGCTTAGGCAATTCTCTTGCCTTAGCCTCCCTAGTAGCTGGGACTACCACAAGCCAGGCTATTTTTCTGTTTTTGCAATTCAGCCGAGGCTGGGTTTGAACCCACCACCTTTGGTATATGGGACTGGTGCCCTACTTGATGAACCACAGGTGCTGCCCAAAAGGGCTAACTTTTGAACACTAGAAATCTCCCTGGGGGCAGAGAATCATAAGCAGCTGCTAAAGAGCTTGGTATTGCTGAGAACACAAGCTGAGGGGCAGAGAGTGTTCCTAATTAACCCAAGAGAATAGGAGGAACCAAGCAGAATTGGGAGGAGATAGCAGTTGGCAGGTGGGCCCTCAACTATTTTTCCCTCACTTGATGAAAAGCCCCTTTAGGAGACCCAGATTTTTACTGCTGGCCTGTTCTTCCTTACTTCGACTTGTGTCCTACCTTATGACTTGCAGGTTTTTTCCTGGGTGATTAGAATCCAGGGCGCCAGAATCATTTCCCCCACTCACAGCAGGTAGTCCTCCCCATCCAAATCAAGTTCTCCATCTGCCTTAAAGCCCTACTTAAAAAGTGGCTTGATGTAATGGGGAAATCTAATTCTTGGGGCAGTCATTTCCAAGTCCCTTTAGTCTAGTACACAGAGCCCCTATCTGAGTAGTACTTCAAGCTGCTTGGGTATGGCTTGTTCAAATGTCTTGAGGTTGGTTGGTTCAATCAAAAATGTAAGGGATGGATGGTGCCCGCAGCTCAGTGGGTAGAACGCTGGCCACATAAACGAAGGCTGGTGGGTTTGAATGTGGCCCAGGCCAAGTAAAACAACTGCAGTAAAAAAATAGCTGGGCCTTGTGGCAGGCACCTGTAGTCCCAGCTACTCAGGAGGCTGAGGCAAGAGAATCGCTTAAGCCAGGAGTCCTCTATCTTCCTAATGCTGCAACCCTTTAATAATAGTTCCTCATGTTGTGGTGACCCCCACCCATAAAACTCTTTTCATTGCTACTTCATAACTAATTTTGCTACTGTTATGAATTGTAATATAAGTATCTAATATGCAGGATGTATTTAGGTGACCCCTGTGAAAGGATCATTTGACCCCCAAAGGGGTCACAACCCACAGGTTGAAAAGCACTGGTTTAAGTGCTAAAGTTTGAAGTTGCTGTGAGCTGTGACACCACAGCACTCTACCCAGGGTCACAGCTTGAGACTGTCTCAAAAAAAGGGGGGGTAATAAACACAAGCCCTAGTAAGTTGGTCAGAAAATAAGTCTATATGGGCAGCGCCTGTGGCTCAGAGGAGTAGGACTAGGGCGCCAGCCCCAGCCAAAACAACAAAAGTCTACAATACAACTAGAGAAACCACAGAGGTAAACTACAATGACTGCACCAAATAACCTGAACTTCACTTTAACATGAGTAAATGATTAATTAACGATTAGTCAGGCTTCTGTTACCACATTTATTGGTTCTGAACCCTCCTGTATACTGAGATGGCTCCTCAGGCTTAAAATATGTGTCCTGGGCCCCCAACCCACCCAGAATCAATTGCTCTAGAAAAGAGAGCTGCTTTCTCCCCATGTGTTCATGCTGAACAACAGGCTTTCTTTCAGCTAGAGGGCTTAATACCTTAGTGCCTACAAAAAGCACATCCTTCCAGATCTCTCTCCTGAGCTTCCCCATAAAGGCAGAATTCGTTACCCACCAGATGCTTGTTTCCCACATCATTGCTTCTCCAGATTCTGCCACCTTGACCCAATTCACCACCCCACAAAGGAGCCAGCTTCCTCAAGGAAGAACTCCATCAAAACGCTCACTGGGTGTCAAATGATCCTTTATTGAAACATTTTCCTTTGTACTTTTTAACTCTGTGGGAAAGAAAAAAAGCTCTATTAGTAAAAAGAGAATTTAATCATCTCCCAGTCCTGCCACCCATTTCTATAGCTTTCAAGCTTGAATACCTTGAGGTACCTACTACCTTATTACATCCCAATATAACTGGTGCTATTATATTACATCCCAAAGTCACTTACAGCTGGGCATTCCACAGCACCACTATTGATGTCATCTATGATGTCATGAGGGTGGCGGCCATCAACATTGCAGCCCACGGACTGGGCCGTTCCCAGGATCTCTTTAATGGTTCCTGTAGTAAAGCAAAGTGGATTTAGGTGCTGCCTCTCATGTCTCAATCCTCAACACATGTATTGGGGAGCTATTCATAGCAGGTTGGGAAGGGATGCCATCCCTGGCCCCTTATTACAAAGTTTAGAGCTCCATCTACCTACAGAACCCCTAAATGCACAGTCTCCATGGGTCCTCCTGATACCCAGACACCTCTAGCTCAAGATCTTAAGCCATTCCTCCTTTCATTACTAGAGAAGGCTTAGCCAGGTGCAGTGGCCCAGGGTTGCTGTGAGCTACAACACTATGGCACTCTACCCAGGCAACAACTGTGACTGTCTCAAAAAGAAAAAAAAACTACAGAAGGCCATATCCCAACTTTGGGTCTTATTGGGAAGAATGCTAAGCACTCCATGAAAATGCCCCCAAATACAGTAAAAGTAGTTGCATGTCAGCCTGCTCTTACCTGAGAGTTCTCTGGCTAAAGATCGGTGCCGCATCTGTCTGGCAATGTTGACAATCTCATCGAAAGTGATATTTCCATTGTGTTTAACTGGAAAAGCAAACAAAAAAAAAAAAACAGAAAAGCTTTGTCACAACACTCAAGTCAAAGCAGATTCTATGCCCTTCACCCTTCTAGGCTGTTCCCATGCTTTCGGCACAGAGTTATCCACATGAAGAACAACCCTGTTTCCTAAGCTGGGGCTTAATATCAGCTCACCACTGGATTGCACCAGCCAACAGAAGTGGTAGGTGCAGTGGCGGGTGGCTACAGATCAAGTCTTCACCAATAGGACGCGGCAAGGACCTCATGTTTTAGAAATAAGAAACAAGCTAGTGGGGCGGCGCCTGTGGCTCAGTGGGTAAGACACCAGGCCCCATATACCGAGGGTGGTGGGTTCAAACCCAGCCCCAGCCAAACTGCAATGAAAAAATAGCCAGGCGTTGTGGCGGGCACCTGTAGTCCCAGCTATTCGGGAGGCTGAGGCAAGAGAATCACCTAAGCCCAAGGAGTTAGAGGTTGCTGTCAGCTGTGACGCCACTGCACTCTACCGAGGGTTAACAAGACTCTGGGTGTCTCAAAAAAAAAAAAAAAATTAAATTAAAAATAAAATTAAAAAAAAAAAAAAAAAAGAAAGAAACAACCTAGTAGCATCCATAGCTTAGTGGGTAGGGTGCCGGTCACAAACACCTGAGCTGGCGGGTTCGAACCTGGCCCACACCAGCTGAACAACGACAACTAAAGGCTTGGTGCCCATAGCATAGTAGTTACCGTGCCAGCCACATATACTGAGAGTGGTGGGCTTGAATTCAGCCTGGGCCAGCTAAAACAGCGACAACTGCAATGACAACAACAAAAATAGGCAGGCGCCTGTAGTCCCAGCTACTTGGGAGGCCAGAGAATCGCTTAAGCCCAAGAGTTTGAGATTGCTGTGAGCTGTAATGCCACAGCACTGCGACATAGTGAGACTGTCTCCAAAAAAAAAAAAAAAAAAAACAGCTTAAATTACAGGTAAAGCTAAAGCTGTCCAGAGGATCTGCCAGCAGCATGTGGTCTTGCTAAAGGAGCAACACTCAGTTTCTTCGCTGTTTACTGACATTGACATTTCCCTCCTACATGCACTAAGAGTCAGACCAACTCCAGGGATTAGAGAAAGCTACATAGCACTGTTTGGCAGCACCAAGCTCTAACAGCCTTAACCAAATACCTACCCACCCAATCTCCATGCCGACCCCACATTTCACAAAGGGAAAACACAGTCACAATCAATCACTAGGGACAGAACATAAATCACAGACCAGTATACAATCGGAGAAAAAGAAAACTCACTGTTTTTCTGTTTCTTTCTGTCTCTCGGTGGTTCCTTGAGGGCTTTGATGATGAGGGCAGAAGCAGAAGGTACCACTTCAATCTGCAGAAGAGATTGTTGATGTGAATATGCTATCCCATCTCCACTAACATCAGTCTTCTGAGACCATGGGCCAGACACTGGGCTTACTGTACATGCTCAAGTCATTTTCACAATCTAAAAAATATGTCCCTTGCCTGGGAGACATTAAATTACCTGGTTGGCCCAATGTCACACAGCTGACCAGAGGTTAATACCTGCATCCATGTTTTTGCCTTAAGTCCACACTCTTAAAACCTTCCCACCAGAAAAGAACTGCTCTCAGCTCCCCACTGCTGTTAGAAGCTTTCTATCCAGGAAATCTCAGAGGCTTGTCACCTCTTTGCCCTCCTTCAAATCAAGTGGAAGTAAATACCTGGGCCTGTCTGTTCTGGATAGTCAGTTTCACTGTAATCCTCAGACCCTTCCAGTCACCAGTTGCCTTGGCGATGTCATCACCAACCTTTTTTGGCGACTGTAGAAATAAAGGTAAAAATTCATTGAACCCAGTTATTTTCAACTTGGGAACACCCTAACCCTTTCTTATCCAGTACACAGAAAGCTATCTGAGCTTATCAAAGCACAGTGAGGGTTGGGCTTGGTGCCTGTGGCTCAGTGGCTAGGATGCAAACCACATACACCGGGGCTGGGGGTTCGAATCCGGCCCAGACCTACCAAACAACGACAACTACACCAAAAACTAGCCAGGCGTTGTGGCGGGTGCCTGTAGTCCTAGCTACTTGAGAGGCTGAGGCAACATAGTGAGACTGTCTCTCCCACCCCCACCAAAAAAAGAAGAATGTGAGGGTTAGGGGGTTGAAGTCTTCTCGCAAGCTGTAGCTGCTGGCTCAGGGCAAAATGGGGCCAAGGCCAAGACCCTCACTTACCCCCTCTTAAGAACCCATGTGATAAAGTCAAGAGTTTTCAACCTTGGTAACCTAAGATTCACTAGCCACTCTCCATCATTGGCATCATCTGCTGAGGTCCACCTCCTGTCAGACCCCCAGCCCTCATCAGTGGAAAAGTTTGTCTTCCTTGAAACCCTTACCTGGTGTCAAAAAGGTTGGAAGCCACTGACCTAGGGAACTTTAAAGATCCTAGGTTCACATGTCAGACCAATCTGAGTCCATCTGTAGTTAAAGGCATTTGGGTCTTTGCTACTTCGAAATTATTTCCTAGTTACCATTAGCCTGAACGGGAGGCTCAGTGTCACCTAAGTGCCACCTGAACTAAGGGCCGAGACAGAACATTAAGACACTGGTTAAGCAAGACTAAGGATAAAGAGCACTTCACATAAAGAATCACTACTCGGGCGGCACCTGTGGCTCATTGAGTAGGGCACCAGCCCCATATACCAAAGGTGGTGGGTTCAAACCCGGCCTCGGCTGAACTGCAAAACAGAAAAATAGCTGGGCGTTGTGGCGGGTGCCTGTAGTCCCAGCTAATCAGGAGGCTGAGGCAGGAGAATTGCCTAAGCCCAGGAGTTGGAGGTTGCTGTAAGCTGTGTGATGCCACGGCACTCTACGGAAGGCGATAAAGTGAGACTCTGTCTCTACAAAAAAAAAAAAAGAATCACAACTCAAGAAATAAAGGCCTAGTGATAGAGAATTGCAAGTTCCACAAAAGACCAGGAGGCCAGTGGCCAGTAGGCTTTGAATAAGACTAGTCATATTAACGATCAGGTTTACCTATACAAAGCTGGAAATGCTCAACAGCATCTTCATGCACACCCACTTAATCTTCACAAAAGTGCTTACCCAGGAAATTTAGACCAAGTAGGCTGCCCACTATCACTAGGCCAACTCCAGACTTCCAAACTCTCACTTCTCCAGCCCGTCCCTCAGGATCACTAAAAGCAGCAATCTAACTTCAAGGGACCCTGGTTCGGTTATTCAAACATGACCTTCCTATAGTAGTACCTCCTGCGTCAGGTCTAGTAGGGACGACAATGCAAGTGAACAATGAGGGCATCTATGGCAGTGCTGTCCGCCCAAGGCAGAGCGTTACCCTACTCTTTCATTTGCTAAGAAACGCCCCTTGGCGGGGATGACTTACCAAACCCAGGGGGCCGATCTTGGGGGCCAAGGCAGACGTGGCACCGACTTCGCCACCGGTGCACCTCAGGTACACTGAGAGAAAGGAAGGATTAGTGCTTTGCAGAGGGAGCGCTCGAGCCACAACCCTCTCTTCCCGTTTTTCAGAGTTCGTCACCCCACCCTCTACCCCTCTCCCTGCGGCGTGGGCAGCTCGGAGCCGCGCAGAGACCTAAGTGGAGACAGCACCGAACGCCAGCGAACCCAATCACCGGGGCAGGAACGCCCTGAGCCGAGCCTTACCCTAGGGCGTGCGGACTGCCGGGCCGCCGCCGGTCGTCCGGTCCTCCCTCCCCATTTACACGCGGGGAAAGTGAGGCCCCAAAAGACTGAGAGACTCGGCCAGGACCGCACAGCACGGGGAAAGGCCTCTAGGAGGCGGCGGCTTCAGAGCCCACATGGGAAAGCTTTGCACGCACGGCGGGCGCCGCGGGGAAAAGGGAGGCTCTGTCCCGCAGCCCCGGACGCAGCTAGAGCACGCACCGACTTTGATCTCGTTGGGGTCGAACTTAGGCGGCATGGTGGAGGCGGCTGGTGTCGGATGAACCCGGATTCGGGACGACCGAAGAAAGTTGCACCTAGGCCCCCTCCGACCTGAGAGCCAAAAGGCCGAAAGACGCGCAAGTCACGTTGATATAGGCCGGAAAGCGCCGTTCTCGCGAGAACTGTCGGCTCCGCCCAACCTCGCAGAGACGCCCTGGCCGCCATGTTTCTTGTGGGCAGGCGCCTGAAGCTGATAGCTGGAGAACCAGGTCACGGTGAGGAATTCGGTGATGGGGTTCGGGGAGTTCACCCCAGCGGATCAGGGAAGAAGAGTCTTCTCCCGAGATCCCAAGCCCTGCTCTTTCCCTGCTCCCTTATCGTGAGGTCTCCCTGGGGTGCCTGACGCCCAGTCTCAGCCCCGCCTCTCCCCTGAGAAGTCCACACCCCATTCCGGTACCCCAGTGCGCTGGCGACCCTGAGCCCCCTCTAGACCTTTCTTGGTGTGTGCATTTTAGTTATCAAAACAATCATTCTGGTCTAAATCCAGTCCAACTCTTAATTCTGAGATTCCGCGGTTCCCAGAGTCTCAGACTTCGTCATCCTGGTCTGCATGACTTTCTCAGATTCTGAGTTTCTGTGATCCCCAGCTCCTGTGTTTGGAGAAGACCAGACTCCAGCTCTGCCGCGGCCCGTGCTGGGTGATCTGCGACCGCAAGTCCATGACCAAGCCCTCTGAGTGATCGACCTGCCTTCGGGTCCACCCAAGGGTACAAACGAGGGGGCCTCCCACAAAGTCAGGTTGGCCACTGCCCACCCCAGTCAGGGAAAGATGGGTGTGGTTCTCCCCATCTTGGCTGGACGTCGGGAGGGAAGGGATAAGTCATAGACATTTGGGGACAGATTGGAATGAGCTGATCTTTTAGGAGGGATGGGAAGCGGTGGTCATTGGAAGGTGATGGGGAGGGGGAGGGGAGAGCTGGTAATTGGGGAGAAGAGGGTAAGTGCTTGAGGAGGGATGGCAGGCTGCTATTTGCAAACTATTTTCCATCCTTGCAAGTAGGTGGGGTGACGAGGGCCCTGAGCTGGCTCTGCAGGCCTGGCCACCTCCCAGACAGCCTGCACACACAGGCAGAGACCTGTGATCTCAACCCCTCCCTCTGAGCAATGGGTGTGTCTTCAGCTGCATCTCTTCCCTAAGCCTCTTCTCCCTAGCTCAGGTAGTAGGTCCTGAATCAGTGTTTGTTACATGTGGTGCTTTGTGGCTGATGTTACTGAGTGCTCATTATGTGCCAGGTACTGTGCTTGTGCTTTGCATAAATGAAATCATTGGACCCTCACGGAACCCACAGTGGTAGCATCGTTACTTACACTTTACCAATGAGGAAACCGAGGCTGTGAGAAGTGAACCTGGGTGATGCAGTTTGTGGGCAGCAGATCTTGGATTCAAACCTACTTACATTTCTTTTTTGTTTTGTTTTGTTTTGTTTTCTTTTTTTTTGGGGGGGGTGGACAGAGTCTCCCTTTGTTGCCCTCAATAGAGTATGGTGTCATAGCTCACAGCAACCGCAAAGGCTTGGGCTCAAAACAATTCTCTGACCTCAGCCTCCCTGGTAGCTGGGACTACAGATGCCCACCACAATATCTGGCTATTTTTTAGAGACAAGGTCTCGCTCTTACTCAGGCTGGTCTCGAACACCCGAGCTCAGGCAGTCTACCCACTTCAGCCTCCCAGAGTGCTAGGATTCCAGGCATGAGCCACTGCACCTGGCTTCAAACCCAGTTATATTTCATCCCAAAGCATGTGCTGTTAGCCGTGCACTACCTTGGATGTTGCTTCCTGGCCTGTTGTGTTTTTTCTTTTTTTTTTTTTGAGACAGTCTCAAGCTGTTGCCCTGGGTAGAGTGCTGTCGCGTCACAGTTCACAGCAACCTCAAACTCTTGGGCTTTAGCGATTCTCTTGCCTCAGCCTCCCAAGTAGCTGGGACTATAGGTGCCCGCCACAATGCCTGACTATTTTTTTGGTGGGGGGGGGGACTTTTTTTTTTTTTTTTTTTTTTAGACAGAGCTCACTTTGTCACCCTGGGTAGAGTTCTGTGGCATCACAGCTCACAGCAACCTCCAACTCCTGAGCTTAGGCGATTCTCTTGCCTCAGCCTCCCGAGTAGCTGGGGTTTTTTTTTTTTTATTTGCTGATCAATTTTTTTTCAGAGCTTAAAAAGCATTTCTTTTTTTTAATTTTTTACATACATGTGTGTTTGTTTCCACTTTTTGCCTTCACAGAATTAAAAAGACTTACAATTTAATAACAATAACAGAGTTTAAGATAAGGACCAGAAACAAAAACCTCGAAAAGAATGAACGAAGATAAATACATTCAGAAAAGAAATCAGATGATTACTGCATCGAAATATTAAGCAATATTAACATAATAATGCAAAGAAAGTAACATTTACTTTGTCAAGTAAGAGTATGTCTATTATAGAATGCTTTAACTCTCAGGCTCAGTATGGAGTCATCAGTTAACTTCTTTTTTTTTTTCAAAGTCTCAAAAAATAAACAACTAATATTTATAAATAAAAATAAAAGATAATTTCAAAAAACAGATCGTGCCAAATCTTACAGACAATAAAAAAAGAAGAAATATATCAAAGTCATTCTACTTAATTTGGATACACCTGATATTCAAATTGGAGAAAACATATTGTTATAAAGGGAAATTACAAACATAGTTCACTTATAAATGAGGATGCAGTATCCTAAACAACATTTTAACAAGTTGAATTAAAAATTAATGTTTAAGTAATGTACTTTGGTAAAAATTGAATCAAATTTATGTGAGAATTAGTCACTATTTTCTTTCTTTTTTTTTTCTTTCCCTCACCCCCTCTCTCCTTCTCTCTCTGTCTGCTCTCTCCTTCCCCCATGCCCCACTGTGTCATTAATTGTCATTAATTGCCCTCATATCAAAGTTGAATACATAGGATTCATACTTCTCAATTCCTGTGATGTTTCACTAAGAATAATGTGTTCCACCTCCATCCAAGTTAGAACAAATGCTGCAAAATCTCCATTTTTTTAATGGCTGAGCAATATTCCATGGTATACATATACCACAGCTTACCAAACCATTGTTGAGTTGAAGGACATTTAGGCTATTTCCACATTTTAGCAATTGCAAATTGGGCTGCGATAAACAGCCTAGTACAAATGTCTTTATAATAAAAGTTTTTTTTTTCTTCTGGATAGATGCCCGGTAATGGGATTGCAGGATCAAATGGGAGGTCTAGGTTGAGTTCTTTGAGGTTTCTCCTTACTTCCTTCCAAAAAGATTGTATTAGTTTGCAGTCCCACCA
>CAUYRH010048766.1:0-16505 GCA_963574655.1 Perodicticus potto | reverse complement strand
GGGTTCGAATCCAGCCCGGGCCCGCCAAACAACAATGACGGCTGCAACCAAAAAATAGCTGGGCGTTGTGGCGGGCGCCTGTAGTCCCAGCTACTTGGGAGGCGGAGGCAGGAGACTCGCTTGAGCCCAAGAATTGGAGGTTGCTGTGAGCTGTGATGCCATGGCACTCTACCCAGGGTGACAGCTGGAGGCTCTGTCTCAAAAAAAAAAAAAAAAAAAGATGGGGCTGCGTGCCTGTAGCTCAGTGGTTAGGGTGCCGGCCACATGCACCGGGGCTGGTGGGTTCAAACCCGGCTCAAGCCTGCTAAAAACAAAAACAACAACAACAAAAAAGCGAGACCCATCTCTGCTAAAATAGAAAAACTGAGGCAAGAGGATCACTTGAGCCCAAGAGTTGGAGGTTGCTATGACCTGTGATGCCACAGCACTCTGCCCAGGGTGACAGCTTAAGACTCTGTCTCAAAAAAAAAAAAGATGGGCCAGGCATAGTGGCTCATGCCTATAATCCCAGCAACTCAGGAGGCTAAGGCCAGAGGATTCCTTGAGGCAAGGAGTTTGAGGCTAGCTGGGGCAACATAGCAAGACCCCATCTCTACAAAATAATTATAAAAATTAGCTGGGTTCAGTAGTATTGCTATGGTCCTAAGTACTGGCAAGGCTGAGTCAGAAGGATTGCGTAAGCCCAGGATTTGGAGCTATCATCAAGCCGCTGAATTTCAGCCTGGGCAACAGAGTAAAACCCTGTCCCTTAATTTATTTTTTAAATTAAAAACTGGTTAAAATGACACATTTTATTAAATGTAATTTTCCATGATTAAAAAAATGCAAAAAAATTGAATAAACAAGGTTCTGGTTACATAACACTGTGAACCTACTTAATGCCAACAGATTGTTCAGTTACAAATGGAGAAAATGACAAATTTTATTCCATATACATTTTTCACAATTTAAAAATGCAAAAAAGAAAAAGGTGGTTTAGTAAATGAAGTGGAAGAAAATACTAATCTAAAGGAAGATGGCAGGTACAGAAATTAGTTGTTTTCCAAAAAGTCAGTTTTAAACAATAAAGGATTGTATAAACAGGGAAAAAATGAATGAATGAATGAAATGCCCACACAAAAATTTATAAATGAATGTTCACAGCAAAATGTGGAAATAGGCTTAACACCTGTAGCTCAGCGGTTAGGGTGCTGGCCACATACACTTAGGTTCTCTGGGTTCATACACTTAGGTTCTCCAGGTTCGTACTCCGGCCCAGGACTGACAAACAATGATGACAACTACAACAACAAAAAAAAATAGCCAGGCATTGTGGCAGATGCCTGTAGTTCCAGGTACTTGGGAGGCTAAGGCAAGAGAATCTCTTAAGCCCAAGAGTTTGAGGTTGCTGTGAGCTGTGATGCCATGGGACTCTACCCAGGGCGACAAAGTGAGACCCTGTCTCAAAAAAAAACAACATTGAATTGCACTCTTTAAATGGTCAATTTCATGGCCTGTGAATTACACATCAATAAAAATGCAAAAAAAAATTTCTTTTAGATGAATGAACACAGAAAGGATGAAGTCTTTTCACATGACAGAGAATTAAGGCAGATCTCCTTAAGCCAAGTGACGGAGTGAAAAGGGTCGCCACTAGCTGTGGCTGGTGGAGCACAGGTCCATGCCCCACCTGTAGTCCACGGGAAACCTAAGAGAAGGGTGCTCTCCAAGTTCCAGATCCCTCCCTGTCCATTCTGGCCCATCAGAGGACAGGAGAGGGACCCTGATTGATTCAGACCAGGGTCAGGTGGTTACTGGCATGGTCTTGTGAGCCACTGGAAGGAGTTCAAGGAGAAATGAGTCAAGGTGGATAGGTGACAAGAAAGGTCTAAGGTGGGCTACTTGGGCTCAGAGGTGAGCCGGGGAGACATCACAGGAGGGAGGTGGGTGATGGTGCAGGAATGAAGATTCAAAGAGGCCACAAAGGGCAGCTAGTGGGGCCTAGAAGCCTTCTGCCCTGCTGTCCACCCTCAACTCACCCACACAGTTCTTGCCATCAGCGCTGAGCTCAAAGCCTGCATTGCAGACACACTGGAAGCTGCCCTCTGTGTTGATACAGCGGCCCAGGTGGCAAAGGCCACCACTGGCAATGCACTCATCCACATCTGGAGGGAGCAAGGTGGGAACTCAGGCTGGGTCCCCTCGCCATCATCCTCACTCTCAGATGGACAGATGGGCGGCGGCCGTACCAACACACGCCTGTTTGGTGAGCGTGGCCTGGAAGCCCTGGTGACATCGGCAGTGGTAGGAGCCCAGGGTATTGACACAGTCTCCGTGGTGGCAGGGGCTGCTGGTGCATTCATCCATGTCTGCGGGCAGAGGACCCTGGGCTCCAGTCCCAGCAGGGCATGCCACCCCTCTCCACCCGGCTGCGCCGCTCACCGGTGCACTTGCCCCGCAGATCCTGGCTGTAGCCCATGCCGCACTCACAACGGTAGCCGGAAGGCATGGGCAGGCAGCGGCCATGGAGACACAGGTTGGTGAAGTGCTGGCAGATGTCTGTGGTCTGGTTCAGGGCAGCTGTGCCATGGGAGGGGCCCAGACACCCACTCTGACGCTAGAACCCTGTCCCCCAGGCCCTGGAGAGCCCTGCCTTAGACTCAGACCCCAGTCTGGATCTTAGACCCTCATAAAGGGGTGCCCAGACTCCCACTCTGGACCTAACTCTTCCACCTCAGACCCCTGTGCCAGGGCCAGACTCCCCCTGCAAAGCCCTGATCTTCTCTCTGATGCCTGGACTCCTTCTCTGCTGTTCAGACCCTGCCACAGACCCAGGTCCACCCCACCCTCAGTCTCAGAACCCTCTCCACAAGTCTCAGGACTCACCGATGTTGGAGTTGCCAGGGCCCAGGTTGGGAACCCCATGCCCACTGAACACATGGGGGCTGTGTCGCGCTTGCCCAAGGCCAGGACCCATGACATTGGACCCAAAGCCTGGGAAGCCAGGGAAGAGGCCATGGCGGGCAGGCAGCAGGGGGAGCCCCTGGGTGCACAGTCGCTGGAACTTATCTATAAGGAAGCAGGGGTGAGGCTGGGTCCTTGTTGCTGCCCTAGGTCCCCAATCTAAACAAACAAGCCTTACTCACCAGAGCCCTGAGGAGGACACAGCTCCGAGACCAGCCCAACGGCCCAGCATCTGCCCTTGTCACAGCAGCACTGCCTGCGAGTGTAGTGGCCAGTGACGTCTCCTGCACAGTGGCCCCCGAAGAGGGCAGAGAAGCAGGTTCCTGTCCGGTGGTCTGCAGGAAGGCAGAGTGTGGAGCCAATGTGTACGGGGAGGGGACATCTGTTACGAGACCCGGACCCAAATCTCCTCACCTCTCTGTGCCTCGGTTTCCCCATCCATAAGTTGGGCACACTCTGAGCACCCATCTCATGTTGGAAGTGTTGCCTAGATGAAAAGTCTGGCATGTGGCCAAGTCTCACTCACTACCAACTTTCATAACCAAGATATTCAAATTATCACAGAGGTAGATTTGGGCTCATTCTGAGCAAGTGTTCCAATATCCAAAGCTAGTACTAGTAGTGAGCTCCCCATCACTGCAGATATTCAACCACACTGAGGAAGATCCCTGCTGGTGGGGGAGTGCTGCCCTGGTAGGAGGTCAGGCAGGGACAGTGAGATCTTCAGCTGTGTGTCCTCACTTGTTGGCCTTGAGCATTACAGGGTCGACAGGAAACCTACAGGGCTGGGAAAATAAGAGGCTCCCTGGGGAGACTGAGGTAGAGGCTCCCAGTGTATGAGAACCAAGGACACTCTTCCGCTTCCCACCATACCCCTGAGTCCAGCAACGTTATGCAGTGATCAGATTCTCAGGCTCTGACTCAAAGAGCATATTTTTAGGTTTAAGACCCCACAAATCTTGGCCAGCATCTCACAGCTCAGAAACCCCTCCCATCACCTGGGAGGGCAACTGGCAGCTGCTCCAACTTGGGGAGCTGTGCAAATGTTTCCACCTCCCCGGCCCCACCCTGTGCACCTGGTGTCTCCCTAGAAACATACGTGGGAGTCAGAGCTCTTTCCTCCCAACAGCATCACAACTCCTCAAAGGGGGCTGGGCCTGCCCAAATGAGGAGAGGTCAACAGACTCATTCAAGGTCACATAGCTGCAAAAGTGTGTGTATGTGGGAGAAGAGGGTGGGAAGTGAGGTCCACCCAAGGGATCTGACAAACAACTGCCTGTCAAGTAGAACAGACAGAGACAGAGTATAAGGCAGCTGGGTGTGGCAGCTCACACCTGTAATCCCAATTATTCAGGAGGCTACTTAAGGCCAGGAGTTGGAGCCCAGACTGGGCAACATAGTGAGATCCAGCATCTACAAAAATTAGCTGGATAGTTCTAACTCAGGAGGCCGAGGCAGGAGGATCATTTGAGCCCGGGAGTTTGAGGCTGCTGTGATGGCACCATTGCACTCCAGCCTGAATGACAGAGTAAGACCCCATCTCTAAATAAAAAGGATAGAAAGTTTAAATAAAAAAAGAATTTTACCAAAAGTGAGGCCATCGTTGCTTTAAGCACTCATTGCAAGCTAAGCAGTCACAGCCTTGACTTCACTGTGGCTGTATATATGTACTGAGCACCCCACCGTGTACCTGCCTCTACAAATTACTCCTCAAATTGCTTCTTGGTCTTGTGTGACTCCATGAGCTGGGTACTGCTATTATCTCCCACTTTACAGCTGAGGAAAGTGGGGCACAGAGAGGTTAAGTCAGTTGTGTAAGGCCCTGGAGTCTACAGCAGCTCAGTGGACAGTTGGAACCCACCACTGATTCCAAAGCTATGTTCAGAGACAACTTGACTTGGTTCAAATCCAGCCTCTGCTGGTTGGCAGTTGAGGAATGTGACCAAAAGTACCCCCTGCTCCTCTGTGCTGGCCAAGACCCCAGAGGTAGAAAGTCTGGAGTTGGTCACAGCACACTGGCTAATCTCCAAACACAATATTCTCAGTCCTGCCTGGTACAGACCCAACCTGAGGGGCTCAGGATGATGCTAGGAAACCGCCAAGACCCCTCCCCTCTCCCCAAGCCAAGATTCTGCCCACCCCTACTGCCAGCATCCAATTCCTGGGCAGCCCTGTCCTCTACAGACCTGAACACTATTGCATCAAGATGTGAAACAAAAAGTGACAGCCCAGAGCTTGGTGCCTATAGCTCAGCAGCTAGGGTGCCAGTCACATACACCAGAACTGACAGGTTCGAATCCAGCCCAGGGCTGCCAAACCATGGTGACAACTACAACCAAAAAATAGCAGGGGGTCATGGCAGGTGCCTGTAGTCCCAGATACTTGGGAGGCTGATACAAGAGAATCACTTAAGCCCAAGAGGATGATGTTGCTGTGAGCTGATGCCACGGCACTCTACCGAGGGTGACATAGTGAGACTCTGTCTCAAAAAAAAAAAAAAAAAAAGGCTTGGCACCTGTGGCTCAAAGGGCTAAGGCGCCAGCCACGTACACCAGAGCTGGCGGGTTCGAATCCAGCCCTGGCCTGCCAAACAACAATGACGACTGCAACCAAAAAATGGCCGGGCGTTGTGGCAGGCACTTGTAGTCCCTGCTACTTGGGAGGCGGAGGCAGGAGACTCGCTTGAGCCCAGGAATTGGAGGTTGCTGTGAGCTGTGATGCCACAGCACTCTATCCAGGGTGACAGCTTGAGGCTCTGTCTCAAAAAAAAGCAATCAGAGAGTTCACTTTTCTCCACATCCTGGGCAGCACCTAGGGTTGCCCATCTTTGTAATCATTCTGCCTGAAGTAAGATGATATTTTACTGTAGTTTCGGTTTGCCTTTCTGCAATAATTAGTGATTTGAAACACTTTTTCATATACCTCTCGGCCTTTTGTATGCCTTCTTTTGAGAAGTGCCTATTCATCTCTTTTGCCAACTTTTAAATGAGATTGTCTGGCTTGTTTTATTATTGAGTTGTTTGAGTTCCTTATATATTCTGGATATTAGTCTTCCATCAGATGCAAATATTTTCTCCCTTTCAACATATTGTCTCTTCATTCTATTATTTCCTTTGCTCTGCAGGAGCTTTTTAGTTTAATAGACCCCCACATATCTATTTTTGCTTCTGTTGTCTGTGTTTTTGAGGTCTTAACCATAAAGTCTTCATCTAGACTGGTGTCCTGAAGTACTTTTCCTGCATTTTCTTCTAGTAGCTCTACATGCATGATTTCTAGTCTTACATTCAAGTCTTTAATCCTTTTTACGTTGATAATTTATAAATTAATTAATTGTATTGGTTGTCCGTGTTCCTCAACTCACATATATCTCTGTATGGGTGGGCATCTTTTTCTGTTTTGTTCACTGATGAATCCTCAATGCCTATAACAATATCTGGCAGAGAATAGGCAGTTGGGAAGTATTTGTCAAATGAATCAAAACAGACCACCCACTATACAGTTGACATATTTTTTCATAGCTTTTTTATACTTTTGATTAATTTTTGTTAATTATGGAATTATTTGCTCAGTGTGTCTCCCATCAACTTGACTATAAGTAACATAAGAACTGAGACTGTCTTCATACCACTGCTTTCCCAACAACTAGGACAGTGCCATTACTTAGCAGCCACTTACTGATATTTGTTGAATGAACACATTGGACTACAGAGTTCTAGCAAGGGCTCCATGTTCCTGAGAATATTACAAAGAGATTGTCTGCTTGTAGAAGTGCTCTGATGAGATGATAGAGAGTTTCTAGATACTTTAGGAAGAGATTGAACCATGTAGATGGAAAAGTTCCTGAAGCCAATGTGTGGGCCTGAACTACATGCCTGAATACAGTTGGTGTGGGTTGTCCATGCGTGCAGTGATTGGTTTGGGTTTAGGGTTGTTTTCCTTTACTTTTTTCTTTTGTATGATGTAAACAGTTTCATCTCTCTTTTGAGACTTCCATCTACCTGGGACATTTCAAAACATTTTCTAGGAATAAGAAAGAAGAGCATTACAAGATTATTTCAGTTTATTCCACACACATAAACCAAGTTACAAATTTGAATCATCCAAGGGCTAAAAACTAGAGACCTAAGACAATTTTTCACTCTTGAGAATAATCTGGTCGTGTACTTTGAAAAAAAAATAAGTTTATATTACTTTACTCCTTGCATACAACTACCCATCTCCAGAGAGTTTTTTTTCAAACTGCCTTGTCATTAAAAACACATTAAACTTGCTTTGAAGCTGGGGAAGAAGCTTTCCTACATTGTTCATTGGTGTTATACTGCCATCTGGTGACCATAAAAATCTGTGACCCACCTGCTCAGCTGAAAAGTAAACCTTGGAAGGCCTGGGGTCCAGCCTGTACAAGTCCGTCAGTGGAGAGGGGCTCTCACAGACTGATGTTTGTTCCTCACATGTCCTGGCATGAAAAAGTGAATTTTTTTATGTTTTATCTACCATGTAGGCAACTTTCATGATCAAGTCCTTCTAATAAATCACTTGAATTGGCTTTATGAAGGAAATGCCCTATTTGGAGCATATAATCCTTTAACCTTTCTTCTACTTCTGACTTCATAGCGTTCAGGAGAGGTTTCAGGTCCTAGGGCCTCAATTTCCCCCTCATGTCCACACAGAGGAGCTGTGAATGCTCAGTGATGAAAAGTGGGTGTAACTCGGCTTCTTCCCATGTCCGCAAATGTCTCTGCTTAATTTCTGGCATCGAATATGATCACGAAATGCCTGAATCATACAAAATTATTTATCTTCTAATAAATTCACATTCTTGCACTCAACAGACTCTTAAATCCTATCCCTAGAAATGTTTATTTAGCTTTTGTGGATATAGAAGAATCTTCTTCAAGAACGTGATAGATGCTAGCACACCCACAAACCCAGAAAACCTGTAAGAAGCTATTCCCTTTTCTGCTCAATCAGCCCAAACTGCTAGCTTGTCCACCTCCATTTCTCACCACGCTCAACTTTGCAGGAGCAGGTGGTTTTGCCTGTTGAATTAGCTTCATTTTTCCCTCAATAATTTCAACTTTTATTTCTAAGGAAAACACAGAAAGAGAAATACCATATGGTACAGAAATTGGAATACATTCACTTGTTTTTCCCGTACACAAAAGAGAATTGGTGTGTGCGTGTAAGATCACCTTGTTTGGGTCACATCTGGTGAGGACAGATCCTGAAAATAAGGAGGTCTCTGCCTTTAAACTTCCAAGGAGACCTCTCTCTGGAAAACGGACTCAGAGTTGGGGTACAGGCCTTGCTATCCAGCAATCTCTCCCCAGCAGAGAAGCAAAAACTTCTCTTACTCCTTTTATTCAAAGAAATAAAATGTTTTTAAGGAGTAGGATAATTAGAATTATGGGCACCGTGTGAGCACAATGTAGCTTTAAAAGAAGGGGACAGCAAACAATGTGTTTATAGAAATTCCAAAAGCAGAGACTGAATCTTCTCTGCTTAAATAATTCTTTAGTAAGTAATAAGCAATTAACAATTTTTATTCTACTTTTTCCTGATAGCAAAGTTTTAAAATAAGTTGCTCTCCAGTGTTTACTAAGGAGACTACCATTACATTATTAGTGGTCATGCCTTTTTCACAGTGTTTGAGGAAAAGATTGGGGTCTTTTAATTGTCTTCCATTCTAATCCCTTTCTATGACTAACACAGTAAGGATACCTCTTCTAAATATGTGCAGTCTTCACGAGCATTTCAGAGCATCTTTTCTCCATTCATCAGATTTTCTCTAATTCAGAGATAATTAGGATTACTTCCGTAAGGTCATTCTAACTAAACGGGACTAACTATGTCGTTTTTCAGTTCTATGTATAACTTTAAATACAGTAGAGCCTCCATAGTTGAGGACTTCCCTGCACTGACCACTTCGTGGAGTTGACCTAATTTTCGTAGTCTGGACATACACCACAGGTGCGTGTAAGTGCAGTAGTTCCTTACATTGACTGCATCCATCCACAGTTTGTTACAGTCCCTTGGGTGATCACCTTACAAGGGTTCTATTATGCTTTATAACAAAGGAGTAGAAGCTCAGAAGCACAAAATACACCCCCAAAAGTAATGAAAAACCAGTGGACTTGAATGGAAGAGTTATAGTAAGAAGGCAGAGCAGGTGGAGATTGTGGGGGACTCTGCAAGCCACACTAAGAGGAAGAGACTTGATCCTCTGAGTGGGCGACTTTCAACTCAGTGGCTAATTGGAGCAAAGTATCAGTGTTTCATGTCTTTTTTTCACAGTATGCCTTTTGAAAATTCAATTAATGATTAAAGGTTGAGATGAGATAGACATGAGATTTGCGTATTACATTTGTCAAGGAGGACATACCTTTTTAAGTTGAGAAACTGGGCTGTGTCAGGGAGAGGGAGCCACTTAAGGTTTTAGGAAATTTACTTTGTAAGCAGTGGGAAAGAGGGGACCAAAGTCTGGGAAACTTATTGGGAGGCTGCGCTAAAAAGTTTAGATATCAGAGGCAAAAGGGCCAGGGCTGAACGGTGGTAGTTAAATAGGAAGAAATAAATGTGAGCAATATTGTGGAAGATTGATTTTTAAATGTGTATTTCTTAATAAACATCACATGTTGCATTTTCAGGAGCCAGCACATAGCCTAGAATAGGTTCCAGAGCAGGTAGATTCCAAGATGCCCCCATTTCCCCCTCTTCTGGTCTTCCTGCCTTGTGCAAGCTCACACACGCACGCGTGCGTGCATGTCTGTGTGTGTGTGTTAGGAGTGGGTCTAGTTACTTGCTTCACATGACTGGAATATAGAAAAAGTGATGGAGTGTAACCAGTAGAAGCAGTAGCCAGTGAAGAACTGAGACCTTTAGTCCAACAACTTCTGAGTGAAAATCAAAATTCTTCCAACAGCTATGTGAGGGAGCTGAGAATCAGATCCTTCCAACTGAGCGTTCAGATGAGAACACAGCCCTGCTGCCCCTTGACTGTGGTCTTCTAAGATATCCTGAGGTGGAAGATCCATTTAACCTGTAGCCAAATTCCTGACCCATAAAAACTATAAGATAATACATGTATGCTATTTTAAGCCACTAAGTTTTGGGGTAATTTATCAGAAAATTGATAACTACTTTAGTATCCAATAATATGATATTGAATTAATACATAATAAACTAAAACTAACATACTCAATTATATGGAAAACACCGGGACGACTCTGACATTCTCAGCGCAGTGTATTCTCTACAGCACGTCCACGTGCCTCCTGTCCCTGTGCAACACACGGCTTGCTGCACTGGCTGGGGGGTAAGCAGAGAAGCCTCGCAGCTCTGAGTGAATCAAATGCTTGATCTAAGGCCTGCTCTGCAGCCAGTGTGTGAGGCTTCCTGCTCCCTGTTCCTGACCAAAAGTTACTAACCAAAGAACTCTGCTTCAAATATTCACCACAGTGATGCCATAAAATGTCCTCTTCACTTCCCTCTTTCTTGCACTTATCAGAAAAGTGATAATGAAGCCTGCAGGGCTAGGACAGGGCAGGCAGCCCATGACTGGGGCAGGCACAGTCTGGAGGGTGTTTATTACCGTGAACTTCATGCTGTTGGGGGAGGAAGGCAAGCTGCCCTTTAAACACAACTGCAGGACCCTAACCTCTATTCCTGACCTAGAACCTTCTTAGATAGAGAAGGGGAAGGAAATACTGCTGAGTATTATGAACTTTAATAATCTCTGCCAAGTACTCGGCACCAGTGAATGAACTGTCTTCACAGTCCTGTTTGATGTGACACAAGACCTGTACACTGACGTTTTACTTGTCTACCCCCTCTCCCACCTCCTCAGACCCTGACTTCAGCCTCCCGGCCTCACTCAACTGAGTTTCTAGTTGTGTTGTTAGTGTGCTATCCTGTGCTACAGTCCTGAAATATCACAGATTGGTTTCTGATGCTAATCTAGAAACTTGGCTCTTGAGTCTGACTTTACTTTGTGGTTTATTTTGCACTCTGCCCAAGAGCTATCTCTGTGTAAACAGGGCTGGCATGCGTTTGTGCCTGAACTGGACCTGACTCCCGGCTGCCCTGAGGGAGCAGCCTGACCGGCAGAACCCAGAGCCCCATCCTAAGACCCCATCCCAGAGTTTCTTCATTCAAGAGAGCTCTAGATTTGGTGTCTTCGTTTTTAACTCTCACCACTTCTGCCCCAGTGCAGACGGTAGCCACATTGTACATTCCTTGCAACTGACACCTAATAGGACCGCCTGTTTGTGAGCTCCTCCACTTCTTACTGCTTGCTTCCATAAAACCATTTATAAGTCTTTCCTAAACACTGCTTTCCTTCTTCCACTTTTATGTAAAAAATCTTCAGTAGCTCCTTAAATCATATATTCAGATATTTAAGGGATAAATAAAGACAGGTTGATTTGTGACCAAAACTGTCAGAGCGAGCAAGATAACTGGGAAGTGACTTCTCAGGACCCCCAACCCCCAAGTTTAGAAACAGGGAAGAATTGTCAGATTGAAGCCCATGGAGTAACATTTGGAAAGTATTGTCTGAGAGAACTATGTCAGCTGGATTTAGCCAGAAGGCAGGCAAAACCTTCACTGGATGGTTGAACAGAGACAATTTAACATTTGAAAAAAAAAAGCTAGTGTGAGGTTGTCAAACAGGTGACCAAAAGGGTAAAAAGGAGACATCATAGAGGTAAAAAATTCCAGCCACATTTGCTGCCCTAGGACTTGAGGAGACAAAGGAAAGAGGTTGGAATTATTAAAATGTAGAGACTGGGAGGAGCAATCTTATGGTTGATGTTTATAATTTCCATCTTCCGTTGATCACTCCATAATTTTTTCCCCCTAACCAGGACCTCAACTAGTTTTTGTCTAACTCCATTCAGGCTGCTGTAAGAAAATGCCATAGACAAGGTGGCTTTTAAACATCAGAAATATGTTTCACATTCCTAGAGGCTGCAAAGTCCAGTGTCTGGTGAGGCCCCTTCATGGTGACAGATGGCTCCTCCTCCTGTCCTTACAGGGTAGCAGGGTCAAGGAAATTCTCTGGAGCCTCTTTGATAAGGTCCCCAATCCCATTCATGAGGCCTCCACCCTTATGATCTAATCATTTTCCAAAAGTCCTACCCTTAATCCCATCTTTGAACTCCCAACTTGGGAGTTCAAATTTCAGCATGAATTTTGGAGGGACACAGACATTCAGACCATGGAATCTGGAGTTAACTGATAGATGACCAGCCTCCATTCCTGAGGATCTGATGCCTCAGATTTCTGCTTTAGTTGCTGTAGTTTTCCTTTAACTTTTACAAATGGACGTGCAGACACTAAGAGGCATCCCAGAGAATCTTCACTGTCTCCAGTGCATAACATCAACCAATTTTCCCTCCCTTTCCAGACATAAATTCCAGAATATTTTCCTCTTTGTACATATGCCAGTTATGGGTTTGATGATGATGACGATGAAAATTATGATTAACAATCATAATGATGAAAAATACTACATATGTTAGTCCAAATAGGAAATATGGCACTAATTACAAATACAATAAATTTAAAGAAAGGAATAGACAAAATTCACATGAAGTTTGTCTCAGTAAATTAACACAAATTAAACTGGTTCTACAACTGGCAAGTATTTGCTTTTAGTTATTACACAGCCTAAAATTAACATATATCATAAACAGATAATATTTTTATCATCACACCTCTCACCACTTACAAAACTTAACTCACAATAGATAAAAGATTTAAATCTAAGACACAAAACTATATAACTCTAGAACAAAGTATGGGGAAAAATTCTAAATCTTATTGGCCTAGGAAAAGAATTTATGAGGAAGGACCCCCATTGGCAATCTCAGTAACAACAAATATAAACAAATGGGATCTAATCAAGTTAAAAAGCTTCTGCACAGCTCAGGACACAAATCAACAAAGCAAAGAGAAAATTTTCAGAGTGGGAGAAATTATTTGCATGCTACACATCAGACAACGGGCTGAGAATCAGAACCAACGAAGAACTCGAGCAAAACAACAAGAGAAGAGCAAACAACCCCATTAAAAATTGGGCAAGAGACATACGTAATCAGAATCTTTTCTCATAAGGACAGAAGAATGGCCAACAAACACATGAACAAATGCTTTTGTTCCTAATCATCTGAAAAATGCAAATTAAAATCACTTTGAGATATCAACTAACACCAGTGACAATGGCCCACAGCACAATATTGCAAAGCAGATGCTGGCGTGGGTGTGGAGAGAAGAGAGCACTCGTGCACTGTTGCTGGAACTGCAACCTAGTACAGCATTTTTGGAAAGAACTATGGAGAATCCTCAAAGATCCAGAAGTAAACCATTTGATCCTGCAATCTCATTACTAGGTACCTACCAAAAGAAAAAAAACTTATTTTACCATAAGGATATTTGTGTTTGAATGTTTATAGCAGCTCAATTTACAATCACAAACATGTGGAAACAACCCAAATGCCCTTCAACCCATGAGTGGATTAATAAACTGTGGTGTGTACATATCATGGAATACCATTCAACCATTAAAAAATGGAGATTTTGTATCTTTTGTAACATCCTGGAAGGATTGGGAGAACATTCTCCTGGGTAAAGTATCACAAGAATAGAAAAACAAGCATGATATTTACTCAACATGCTAAATTGAAACTAGTACATTAACAACTACGAGCCCACATGAAAGAAAAACTCAATGAAATTTAAGAAGAGGGAGGGGGTTCAGTACATTCCCACCTAACAGGTACAACATAGGGGTATGTGGCACACTTTCTGGGTGAAAGATTCGACCACAAATGCAAACAATGTAACCTAATCATATGTACCCTCATATTAATCTGAAATTAAAAAAATATTTTTATCAGAAGTTTCACTTGATTTGCATAGTAAACTATACAAGTGTGTAAGGGCCACATAGTCTGAGCTTATCCAATAAAGCCATTGTCTTATAATGCTAACAAAAAAGCAGAAGAGCACGTTGTCATCCGCGTTACTCGAGGAAAAGCCGTGAGATAGGCTGCAAATCCCGTGGTATAGTTGAAGTTCTTGTTCGTCTCATCTATGGCCATTTGGTATCCCTGCCAAATTGCCTTTATCTGAACACCTATATGGTTCTTTTGTTTCCAGAAAAGAAAAGTAGGATATGTTGCCACAATTTGTTTTTCAATTTGTAATTTTTTAGGTAAGTCAAGACAGTGTTTCCCCACTTCAAACATTCAGAAACAGATCATGTGATTAATCATGATCTGTTAACAATATCCAAACTTCATAAAGAAAAGAGAAATTCTAATACCACTTCAATAGGAGGAATAACACCTATGCTCACATAATCTGCTCTGTCCATTGTGCTTATTTGCCAACAGTAATTTTAAATAATTTGTTTCATTTCTTAGTAAGATTAGAGAGCAAATGCTCACAAAAATGGTAATTTATTAAGTTGTCCCCAAACTCCTTCACTTTCTCTGAAATCTTTCAGCTATGCAAAGATTTGTGTTTAGATTCATCAGATCTGCACGCCAAACTCCCTCTGGATCTCCAATTCAGTAAAAAGTGCATTTTATGCCAAATTCTGACAAACCAGTGAAATATTTGTTTCCAAAGGGATCCTCTCTTCCAGGCAGCAGCCCTTTGCCTGTGTGACTCACCCTCTGACTTGTGAGCTGCCGGTGAATGGCTGGTGAGCAGGGAGTTCCCCTCACAACCACAGGATATATTTCAATACATGGGCTCCCTGTCAAGGTGACTGTGTTCTAGACTGACAGTGACATTGAAATCTATCTCTTGTAATCCCCTTTCTTGCCAGTCCACTGTACTTCAGGTCTCCATACCAGTAGTAATCACCATGTTAACACCATGCCTAGTGGTGTGGGGAGGAGGCAGAGCTTAGAGAATTTTACACTGGTCTAAGAGTTAAATTGGGTTGGTCTGAGTTTCTTCTCTCTCTCTGCCCGGCTGTCAGAACTTGAGCAATTACCTTCATCCCAATGACAGCCATGGGAAAAGGGAAAATAAAAAATTTTGAAAATGATCTTTAATTTTAGAATATACAATATGACAGTTTAATGTTACTGTAAAAAGTTATTCTACAATTCATTATTTATAAGTTAAAAGAATCCATTTCACAACAGGAGAAAGGGTAGTTATGTAGCTCTTTTATCAATCAAAAGAATATTTAAATCATAGTTTTTCCTTTTTACAACCTCCTGTAAATTACTCATATTCGACCTTTGCATACTGGAATCTAATAATTAAATTGCTTCATGCCCATCAAAGATACTCAAAGATAGGGATTTGGATAGGGAAAGGTTCCCCCTGGAACAGAAGCTACCCAGAACAAGCTTTATTAATATGTTTAGCACTGAATGAATCTTTAGCTTCTGGAGCAGTTTCTGAGACACACAGTAAATAAAAATGTTGCCCCCAAAATGTATACACATTTTAAGAAAGAAAAAAACTGTATTAAATTTATAACACTCAAATCACTTTTGACTTCAGCAATTATAGGAAGTGGTCAGTGTGACTTATATTCTTCTTATGTTATTAGTATACGTTGAGTGTTACAATTTTAATACGTATTTTTCCTTTCTGAAAATGTGTACACATTTTTTGGCACCCTCTGTAGCATGTGACTAAAGTTTCAATCACTTAAGAGAAGAACATCCTTTTGCCATCAAAGAATAGTATGAAGATATTAGGGAATAGCTGCCAATGAGGTGAGAGAATGATTAGGGAAGGCTCAGAAATGGAGATTGAAAGGTGGATCCAACTCAAGGTCTATGGTCTGTGATTTCCAGCCTCTGTGGCTGTGTGAGGATGATGTGCCATGAGAGGATCTTGGGTATGCTGCAAAAATTTTTAAAGATCATTAAGTTATTGTCAAAAGAAGTTCAAAGCACAGTAAGTATATTCTTTCATTTACTTTTTTTTTTTTGATCAACATACTTCAAGTATGCCATGGAAGTTTACACGTTCAAGTGTGCTGTGAGATAAAAAAGGTTGAAAAACACTGGTCTAAGGGGCAGAATTAATTAAATCTAACATGCAAGGCCAGGTTGACAATTATTGACACACAACACAAACATCATAGAGCAGAAACCATTTCAAAGTGAAACCCTGAGCATATTTATAACGCATATATGTTTAAGAGATAGTACAACACAGACCGGAGTGTAAACTATGTACACCCCACTATTTTTTTCTATTTTTAGTAGAGACAGAGTCTCAAGCTTGCTTGGGCTTGTCTTGAACTCCTGAACTCAAGGGGTCCTCCCATTTCTTCCTGACAGAGTGCCAGCTTGAGCCACATGCTCAGCCAGAAGAGGAAAATATGTTGATTAAAGTAACACTGAGGCTCAGCGCCTGTGGCTCAAGCGGCTAAGCCAGCCACGTACACCTGAGCTGGCGGGTTCGAATCCAGCCCGGGCCCGCCAAACAACAATGACGGCTGCAACCAAAAAATGGCCGGGCGTTGTGGCGGGCGCCTGTGGTCCCAGCTACTTGGGAGGCGGAGGCAGGAGACTCGCTTGAGC